>JALNQA010000092.1:0-81480 GCA_028456235.1 Ophiosphaerella narmari
CTAGTACCTTAAGACTTTAAAGAAGAGAAGGATAAAGTCCTTTAGGCTATATAATACCTTATAGGAGACCTACGTAAGCTATAGTATATATACTACGAGCGTAACTAAGACGTAGATAAGACTCTTATATAGAAGTACTTTAAGAACTACCTCCTAGACCTTCTTATAGACCCTATTAATTATAGCTTAGAAGTAGTAACTATATACTCTATAGCCTTTTAATGCAAGAAATAAAGCGTAAGGTCTTTTACTAGATATCTAGACGTTCTAGAGGACTAGCTTCCTAAATATATAGAAGAATAGAGAGTCTAGTACCTATTCTTAAAACTACGACCTAAGTTATAAAGAGCTATTACTAATTACTATTAGGTCCTAGTAATAAGAGAGGACCTTATTACCCTAGGCTTAACTCTTAAGTAAAACCTAAAAGGTAGAGCTAATACCTATAAGTAGCGTATAAATAGCGTAAGTAAGGTAAACTTAAACCTAAAGAAGACTTAATTTAAGGGGGAGTTAAAAAACCCCTAAAACAAGATAGTAGATAAGTCTACTATTAAATACTATAAATACTATAAAAAGGGGTACTACGCTAATAAGTATACTAGTAGTAACCCTAACTATATTCTAGTCTACGTAAACTAAGTAGGAAAAGGCCTAGCCTTATTATTAGCTCTAGGATAGTAAGGTACTACGTAATTAATATCTTACTAGGGATACAATATATATATAGCGCTACTTTAGGTTCTAAACTAGAAATTAAGCTCTAGGTTATCTTTAACCCCTAGGTAGATATTAGTCTTATTAGCTAGTAGATAGTAGTAGAGATAGGACTAGAGCTAATTTAGAACGCTAAGCTCTCTAGGCTAGGCTAGATAGGAGTATAGAGGTAAAGTACCTACGCTACTTATAAGCTTTAGGTACGTCTTATAGACGACAATAACATAACCTATAGGTCTAAGGTTATAGCCTATAGAGTAGATAAAGAGGGGGTAGCCCTCTTACTTAGAAACCTATTCCTTAAGGAAGAGGGGATATAACTTAATTATAGATTACAAACTTAGCGCTAGAGATATACTTAGATATAACTATATATAGTTAAGGATTTTGTAAAGGACCTAGGAGAAACTAAGGTAGATCTATACCTATTAGGAGTACTAGTAACTAATATAATTAACTTAGACTATATAGCGCGCGTTTACGCTATAGTACTAGCGTAGGAACCCTATATCCCTAACGCCTTGTCTAAATACAATAACGTATTTAATAACAATACTATATAGGCCTTACCCTACCTAAAAAACTTAGATTACGCAATCCTATTAATAGAAGGTAAGGAGCCTCCCTATAGGCTACTTTACAACCTCTCTATATAAGAGCTTAAGGTACTCTATACCTACTTAGAAGATACTCTTTATAAAGGCTAGATACGTTATAGTAATAGTCTAGCTAGAGTACCTATCCTTTTTATCCTAAAAAAAGATAGGAAGTTACGCCTTTATATAGACTATTATAGATTAAATATAATTATAATAAAGGATTAGTACCTACTCCTACTAATTAGGGAGACGTTAGACTACTTATTAGGCGTATATTACTATACGTCCTTAGATCTTAAAGATACCTATTATAGGATTAGAATCTAGATAGGATATAAGTAGAAGATAGCTTTTCGCACTTAATATAGATATTTTAAGTACCTAGTAATACCTTTTAGATTAATAAATGCTCCTACAAGCTTTTAGGTATATATTAACAAGGTACTTAGTAGACTCTTAGATTATATCTACGTAGTATACCTTAATAATATACTTATATATATATATAGTAAGGATATTAAGGTTTACTAGCGCGTAGTCTATACTATACTTATAGCGTTAAGAAAGGTAGAACTCTTTATAAACTTAAAGAAGTATACTTTTATATCTAATAAAGTCTACTTCTTAGGCTTTATTATTACTAGAGATAGTATATACGTTAAACCTAAGCGTATAGAGACTATTACGTAATAGCTAGAGCCTACTAGTATTAAAGAATTATAATTATTCTTAGGCTTTGCAAACTTCTATTAAAGGTTTATTAAAGGATACGCCTAGAAAATAGCTCTCCTTATAGACTTATTAAAGGAGAAGTAAAAGTTTTACTAGCCTAATTTAGTAAAGAAAGCTTTTAAAATACTTAAAAAGTACTTTATAAGCGCGCCTATCTTACGCTACTATAACCTAGTACTACCTATTTGTATAGAGATAGATGCATCTACTTTTATAATATCTAGAATCTTATCTTAGCTTTATCCTAATAGGAAGTAGCATCTAGTTACCTTTATATTAAGAAAACTATAGGAAGTAGAACTTAACTATAAAATATACGATACTAAACTTCTAGCTATTATTTATAGCTTTAAGTAATAGAGATACTACCTTAAAGGTACGTAGTATACTATTTAGGTACTAATAGATTATAATAATCTACGCTTAATGCGCGTAGTATAGAAATTAAACCTACGTTAAGCGCGCTAGGTAATATACTTAGGATCTTTTAATTTTAAGGTAAAGTACTAGGCTAGTAGGATAAATCCTATAGATAGTCCCTTAAGGAGATACAACTATAAATAGGAGAATCTATTATTAGTACGCCTATTACCTACCCTCTAGGAAAAATTACAACTAGTAAGTATAATAGCTAGGGTTAGGATAATAAGTAGAGTAAGAGGATCTATAACTAAGCTAAGCTTAGAAAGTATATACAAGACGTATAATACTAGAGACTATAGTACTAAAAGGATTCCTACTACTAGCGCTATAGAATATATACTATGCGTACTACGCTTAATAGCTAGAGAGTTAGTTAGTAGTAAACCTATATTAGTAGAGTCTAAAGCTTTTCTAAAGACTTTATATAGACTATAGTAGAGGGACGCCTTTATATAAGTATAAGTAGAGAGTTTAATAAAAGTAGAAAGTACTTAACGTTATAGTAGAGCGCAAGTTTAGCGCTTAGATAATAAGAAAGTCCTAAGATATAAAGGTAGATTATATATTCTAGAGGAACTTACTATTAGGTAAGAAATTCTACTTTAGAATTATAACTCGTATATAGTAGGCTATTTTAGCATATATAGAACGCTTAAGTTAATTACTAGATACTATTATTAGCTATTAATAGATTAAGACGTTTAAGAATACGTAAGAACCTATATAATATACTAAAGAAGTAAAGTACTAAGGTATAAGTAATATAGAGAATTAACCCCTTTACTAATCCTAAATAATATCTTTAAAGAAGTCTCTCTAGACTTTATTATAGGCCTTCTACCTTTAAAGGATTACTTAGGAGGCGTCTATAACGTAATACTAGTAATAGTAGACTACTTATTAAAGATAGCTATCTATATCCTAGTACGTAAGAAGTAGGACGTATAATAGTTTATAGAAGTATACTTTAATAATATTATCTTAAATTATAGAATATAGAAAGGTATTATATTAGATAGAGGTTTAATCTTTACCTTAGAATTTTAGATAGAAATATACTACTAATTATAGGTAAAGCGTAAGCTAAGTATAGCTTTCTACCTATAAACTAATAGGTAAACTAAACGCTAGAATTAAATACTAGAGTAGTATTTAAGAATCTTTATATTAATAAATTAGGATAATTAGGCTACCTTATTAAAAACTATACAATTTACGTATAATAATTTAGTTTATAAAGTAATAAAGACTACCCCTTTTTACGCTATATTAGGTAAATACCTAATCCTTATATACCCTCCTAAGGATAGTAGACTAGAGGGGGAGGTACTAGACGCAATCTAGAGAGTAAAGCGTATATATAGTACAAGAACAATACTTATAGAATCTTTGTAAAAAGTATAAGTATATTAAGTACAATACTACAATAATAAATACAAACTAGAAACGTTTAGGAAAGGAGATTTAGTCCTACTAAGTACAAAGAACTTAAAACTTGCTTACTAGCTATATAAGAAGCTATCTAATAAATTTATTAGTCCTTTCTAAGTATAAAACGTAGTTAGAACGTAGGTATACTATCTAATTCTACTACCTTATTATTGTATTTACAACGTATTCTATATTTCCCTCCTTAAGAGATAGAAATCCTAGATAGGTATAGAAGATAATACCTATCTACCTAAGGTAATAGAAGAAGGAGAAGAGGTATAGGAAGTTAAGAAAATCCTTAAGAAACGTTAGAGAAAAGGGTAAATAGAGTACCTCCTAAGATAGAAAGGATATAATAAATCCTAGGATATATAGACCCCTACTATAGATTTTAAAGATATAGATAAATTAATTAATAAGTTTAAATTAGCTTAAAGTACTCTATATTTAAAGTAGAAATAAAAAACTTAATTTATGTACCTAAAATATAATTAAAGAGTAATTTATTTATTTAAGCTTAATAGCTCTATAGCTAGGTATCTATATATATAAAAAACAACTATACTATAAAATAAAAAACCCTTTACTTATCCTCTATCTCCTTGTCCTTGCTACTAGGCCTATCGCCCTCCTTATTATCCCTAGGCGCTCTACCTACGCTATCCTCTCTACCTATAGGGCTAGCACTATTCTCGTCCTTGCCCTTATCCTTATTCTTATTATTATTATCCTTATTATTATTAGTAGTAATAGGAGGAGTAACCTAAGAAGATATTAGTATACGTTATATATAAGTAATACGTACAAACTTACTAAGTAACCTATAACTAAAGTAAGCTTATAGATAGTAGCTACTAAGTCCCTCTACCTAGCTACTATATTCTTCTACTTAGTTACTAAGCTCCTATACTTAGCTAAAATTAGCCCTAAAAATTAAGGCGTAGTAGTAGGAGTTTAGGTAGCTACTCCTATAGGAGCACTACTACAAGTAGCAAGGTAGTAGTAGGACGATAGCTCTAAATTAAAAGTACGCTAGGTACGAGTAAGCTTAACGCTAGTAGAGTAGACTATATTATCTATCTTAGCGTTAGTAGTATTAGTAATAGTAGTATTATAAAGAGTATAGAGCTAGTATATATAGTTTACGCGCCTATTAAACTTAATAGGAACCTATTTATATTAGTTATAGAGTAGCTCCTAGAGTATACTAAAAAGAACTTACTATAGAGTAGCTACTATAATTGTTATTAGTATAGTACTTATAACGATAATTATCTAGCTTATTATAGATAACCTTTTAGCTAGTAATATCTTAAACGTAGTATATATATATCTCGTATAGAGTAATACTATTAGTACGCCTAGTAAGATTACTCTACTTAAAAGGCGTAGTACTACGTATATTACTCTTTTTAATAAACTTAGGGCGTAGATAGTAGACTATAATAACAATTTATTATAATTCTATTATAAGCGCTAATTATAAGTTATATATATGTTTTAGCTATACAATAATATTAAAGAGATAGAGTAGAATAATTATAAAATTTTTATTATTACTACATAGACTATACTAGTTGCTAGGAGACCTAGCTCCTACCTATTATTATAATATTATTACTATTATTAGTAGGGTATAATCTTTTACTTGTTATTAAGTAAATAGAGGAAATACGCGTAAGTAAAACAACAACAAAACGCGCCTAATACGCGCAAATGTTATAAGAGGAACGTAAATACTTTTTTCCCTCTTTTCTTATAAAGGTTTTAGGGTTTTTATTAAGGTTGTAACTTAAAGAGCTAATAAGGACCCTAGCTAGAGGGGGAGGCTCTATAATAAGAGTCTTAGTAGAGATACCTAGAATTATAGGGATCTTAAGATCTTTAGTACTCTAGGACCTCTAGGGCCTTAACTATACTAATGTCTATAGTACTAGACTAGGGTAGGGCTAATGCGCTATACTAGCGTATAAAGGGCCTCCTACTTATAGGAAGAGTTTAGTAAGTATTATTTACCTTTTTAATTAAGACCTTTACTTAAATACGTATTATCCCTTTACTATCTCCTATAGCCTACAGCAAGTACTATTACCTTCTAGCTACCCCTTTACACTATAATTGCTAGTAGTTCTTTATTATAGATATTATAATTCCTCTCTATAAGTATTATTATTTATACGTAGTATTATACTAGGTAGAGGTAACTATTATTATTTTCTTAGAGTAGTACTCCTAATATTACGCCGTTTAAGGTATCTATTTCTATTCTTAGTTATTTCTTTAGTATATAGATTTATAGTACTAGTTCCTTTATAAATTCTACCTTTATCCTTTAAAAGGCTTCTTTTTCTTATTCTATCTACGTAAATAGAACGTCCTTTTTTATAAGTCTATAAAGGGGGCTAGTAATATTTATCTAATTTAGAATAAATTTCTAGTAGAAATTATAAAATCCTATAAAAGACTATAGTTATACTAATATCTTAGGGTCCTTCTAAGTAAGTATTTCCTATATCTTTATAGGCTCTACTTCTAAATATCCTAGTATAATTATATATCTAAGGTATATAGTCCTTTATATATAGAATTTATACTTCTTTTTATATAGCTATAACTTTACCTATACTAACTTTATTAAGATAGCTTATACGTACTACTTATATTCCTTTAGCATTTTAGAGTATATAAAGATATTATTAAGGTATACTATAGTAAACTTATCTAGGTATAGCTATAGTATACTATTAATCTAGGCCTAAAAGGTTCCTAGTACGTTTATTAATCTAAAAGGTATTACTAAATATTTATATAGTCTAAGCTTTAATTAGAAAGCTATTTTCTATTCTTTACCCTTAGCTATCCTAATCTAATAGTAGGCGTTTCTTATATCTAACTTTATAAACTATTAAGTATTAACTAACTAATCCTATAGTTTTAATATTAGAGGTAGTAGGTATTAATTCTTAATTATAATATTATTAAGTTATTAGTAGTTAATATATAGCTAATATTCTACTATATCTTTCTTAGGTATAAATATAAGTAGGTGTACTACTAGTAAGTTTAATAGGCGTATCTATCCTTTCTTAAGACTATTATAGATATATTCCTATAGTATCCTATCTTCCTTTAGTATTAGCTTATAGATAGGCCTATACTTAGGTATTATTTCTAGTTTTAATAGGATTATTACGTCCTATAGTTAATATTCTAGTAGTATTTTATCTAGTATAGTAAAAACCTTTTATAAGTTATTATATTCTAGAGGCGTAATTTTCTTATATAGGGTTTCTTCTACTATATATAAGTATACTATATACTTATTAGTCTTCTTAGGCTTGTAGAATATAACTATTCCTATTTTCTAGTTAATACGTAGGTTAGCTTATTTAAGCTATAAGGTCCCTAGGATAATATCCTATTCTTTATCTATCTCTATAATATTATATATAATAGGTCTAGTCTAGCCTTTTAGTCTAAGGTAAGCTAACCTTATTTCTTTTATAATAGGGTTTTTAAAGGCCTTTCCTTTAATTATTATAATATTATAACTATACTATTTCTACTTAGTTAGTATACGTCTAATATTTATATATTACTACAACGTAAAGTTTCTTATTACTCTACTATCTATTATAGCTATAACTAGCTAGTCCCCTAAGAATCTATATATAAAGATTCTAAAGTCGTAGTTTATTTATCTAGTAGCCTATAGCTACTTGTTTTCTTATTCTTTTTTTTCTACCTTTACCTTTCTTATACATTCTTTTATTTCTTTATATTCTAGGTATTTATTGTTTATATAGTAGGTAGCTAATTTTCCTAAGTAGTATTCTATAGGCCTTATTAGTAGTAGCTCTATATAGATATATCCTAGTTAGTTCTACTAGGGTATTAGTTACTAGTTTCTAGTTAACTACTTATCTATTTTGTAGTATTTATAGTCTTCTACGAGGTAGTAAGTCTAGTCTAACTATTAGTATTTAGTATACTTAGTATTTCTTAACTAGCTGTTTTTAGATACTCGTATAGGGTTAATCTTCTAGTATTATACTAGAACTAGTTCTTCTACTATCTTGTTATAGTATTATAATAGCCCTACAACCTCCTTATTACTTATAATAAGCATATCTAGGACTTTAAGGTCTCTATATATATCCTTAATAATAATATTAAGTATCTCTAGGAAGATATACTATTATTTAGGTATAACTTTACTAGACCTTAAGTCTATAGGCAAGTCTTCTAAGGCTAATCCTTAGGTAGGCTTCTCTTAAGTTACTACTAATTATACCTTTTCTAGCTAGTATCTTATACTTACCTTTATATTACTATACTCTTTGTAGTAGTTATTATAGTACTTAGTCTAGTATTTCTTTATATATTTACTTATTCCTACTAGCTTTACTAGCTTAGGTATTTCCTTAATTTCTTTAGTTACTACTACTTATTCTCTTCCTAATCCTCTATTATTTAGGGCTTTAAATAGGTAGTTCCTAGTAAAATATCCTAGTTTTTTATAGTTAAAGTATACCTTTACGTCCTTAAGCCTTTACTTATTATAGTCTACTCGTCTATTTTAGTTAGTACGCTCGTACGTAGCGCCTAGTTGTATTAGTTCTAGTCTATATAGATCCTTCTTTAGTATATTTTAATAGTATAGTTAGTTTTAGGTATTTACTATACTAGGTAGTTTATTTTTATTAAATATATATAATCTATTGTTAATCTTAATAGTAAGCTAGATTAGTCCTTAAAGTATTTCTAGTATGTCTATTAGGATAAGAGCCTATTAGAGTAATAGTTTAAGGCCCTTATAATATTAGTCTCTTAAGGCTTTATCGCCCTAGTTTAACTTTACTATAAGTTACTTAAACTCTAAAGTATAATAGGCTATAGACCTAGTCTACTTTAGCCTTTAGAGTTTAGCCTTTACTACTTCCTTTGTATCTACGTCTCTAAACGTAAGGCTTAGTCTTTGCTTAAAGTAATCGTAGCTACTAAAAAGCTATTGTATTTTAACGCTTTTCTAGTTATTAGAGCCTAAGCTCTCTTCTAAGTATATTTTAAACTAGTCTATTACCTTTCCTATAAGGTAGGCTATAATAAAGGATACCTTGTAGGTTTTGCTCTAGATTTAGCTAGAGTTAAGTATTATATAGATTAATATATTAGCTAGGAATCTCTTAGGTTTGGTCTACGTGCTATTAAACCTCTCTAGTATTCTAAGTTTAAGTAGTTTAGTCTTTATATTATCGAGTTGTATAGTAAGCTTATAGATCTATTGTACTGCGCGTTGTAGGAGTTCTTAATCCTCTCCTTAGGCCTTAAGTATGTCCTAGATCTAGACATCGTTTGTCGTAATTGTTAGTGCGTGCAAGGATTACGCTTAGGTTGTTATTATTACTACTAACCTAGACAGTTAAAGTATAAGGTAGATTGCTAACTGTAGACAAAGGGCCTTGAGGTTAGGATGCAACAGCAAGTTAGTAACTTGGGTTAGGTAACAGGCAAGCGTTACTTGAGGGACGTAAGGTGCGATGGGGTTACAGGTGTGCAAGTGAGCTAAAGGGCCTAGGTAAGATCTGTATAGTGCTTGACTGTAAGGTCTTAAGGTCGTGAGGCTTCCTCTCTATATACTATAGCTATCTAGCAGCACTTCGTGCTTCGTCCTTGCCAAGCATCGCGAAGTGCTAAGTTGACTTCGTGCTTTGTCCTTGCCAAGCATCGCGAAGTACTAAGTTGACTTCGTGCTTCGTCTTTGCTAAGTATCGCGAAGTGCTAAGTTGACTTCGTTACGTGATCCTCCTACGTGTCTATGTTGTGGTCCGCTGTGTTATCCTATCTATGGTCCGAGTGGTCCTCGTACTCGCGCCAGTCCTCCGATGGTTCTATTGGCTCTAAGCCTTGTGTAGGGTCGTTACCCGTAACATTATGCTCCTATTCGGGACTATACTATCGCCCGCCGAGCAAGTGCAGACAGGAGCTGCTGCCTGTAAGTACTGTTCTGTAGACAATGCTTAGCAAACTATGCTAATAGGAGAGGCATTATGGATTACAAAGTACTAAGTATTGATTAGGTAGAAAAGTACCGATAGTTTGACCAAGCACCTATTCTAGACCCCCTAGGACTACTGTCCTGTAGGTAGAATCCTAGGTCTTCATGCACTCTGAAGGATTAGTCTAGATTGGCTATCCCTTTAAGAGCTTTGCTATCCGAGAGTAGCTTGCGGTCCCTTTATGATGTTGCCTTTGCTAATTAGTACCCCTTTGCTCTTTACGCATAAAACCTTAATCATGCTACAGCTAGGATTCTGATGCCTGCCTTGCTATAATGAGCTCGTTAGCTACGGGAAAGGGTTCTTTTCAAAACCTCTTCTACTAAGGCGCAGCACTGAGCGATGAAGGGATGACTAGCACAAGCAGGCTATGCCAGCCTAAACAAATTTAATGAGTAGCGCTCAACGAAGTACTTATAGCCGCTTCATGACCTATATACTAAGAGCATTCTCTATTACCCTGATTCTCTCGAAGAAAGCATACAGTTACCTAGTTTAGTCGTCATTTTATACCATGAAATTCCCTGAAATTAGTCAAGGGGAGCCTCTGTCCCTATATATGGCAGCTAAACTAGAAGGAAACCTAGCGTTTATACACTGCGGTCCTCTAGACAAAGTGGACGTTGGCAACCGTGTACGAATATTCCTCGGAGGCAGCATCGAGATAGGTAAAGCTCCCGACTGGCAAGCCGCTTTTGCAGACAAGATCGCCTCTCTTCCTATTGCTGCGTTCAACCCTCGCCGTATCTATTAGGACCTCAACTAGGAGCAAGACATTAAGGACCAGAACCTCCATCATCAAATGGATTGGGAAATGACGAACCTTGACAAGGTAGATCTCATCATCCTCTACCTTCATCCGGGTACCATCAGCCCCGTCTCGCTGCATGAGCTAGGCCAGTACTCTCAATCCGGAAGGCTCATCATCTACCGCCCGGAAGGAGTCTAGAAGCCGGAGAGATGTTTTTGCCTACCTTTCGAATAGGCCACGCCTAGCGAAGTTGTATCTAAGCGCCTCACATGAAGATACTCGCGGGGGACTTCAGAATCTGTAGAGGAAGAGAGTCTAGAACCTAGGACAAGAGCTGCAAGACGTGTGAGGCCGGAAGGGCACGAGGAAGGGAACACAAACGAGAGAAGCGATCCCCTTATCTAGGTGGCGTATATTCACGTTGGGCTGTAAGGCTGGATTCTACAGTGTTAGACATTTCATATTGAGCTTACTTACCCAGCTAACTACTAAAGAGAATCTTCTTGTCTTGCAAGATGCTACACAGGACTCTAAAACAAAGAAGCAGCTTGCTTGTCTTGCAGATGTTGCTTCAGCAGCGCTTGGGCCTTGTCGTTGTTGTCAACGACCTCACGGTTTCCTACTTTCAGTGGGGGAATGTTGACGTAGTTGTCTGCTGTTCATTGCCATCTCCTTAGCTTTGTGAGGAGGGAGTTATAACAAGCTCGGCTCGAGGCGGGGCTGATTGAACAGCCTACGGTGGCACGAAGACGTGGCACGGCGGAGACCACGAGACGACTATTGATCTGGTACTGGCGTCGGAAGAACTGATGGACACAACGCTCAAATGTGGGATACACAAGACGGGACACGGCTCAGATCATCGAGCGATCGAGACCGTCTTCGACATCTCGGTCCCAGTGCCAAAGCAGCAGGAGCGGCTTCTGCTCAGAAACGCACCCTGGAAAGAAATCAACGCCAGAATCGCAAGAACACTCGGCACCACCACAACCGGGGGTACTGTACAGCAGCAAACGGACCGACTAATGGCGGCAGTCCTAGACGCGGTCCACGCCTTGACACCGAAGGCCCGGTTATCACCGTACACAAAGAGATGGTGGATGACGGACTTGACGCAGCTGCGGCGCATATACACATACTAGAGAAACCGTGCCCGAACCGAGAGGCGTGCGGGACGAACTAGATCTGACCTCGAAGATACGGCAAAAGGGGCATCCAAGCAGTACCATGACGCCATTCGACAACAAAAGAAAAAGCACTGGAATGAATTTCTAGCGGATAACGACAACATCTGGGAGGCAGCCAAATACCTAAAGTCCGGCGACGAGTCAGCGTTTGGGAAAGTGCCGCAGCTCGTCAGAGCCGACGGGACAGTTACGGCTGACTACAAGGAGCAAGCAGAAGAATTACTGACCACATTCTTCCCTCCGCTACCGGACAGTATCGACGACGAAGGACCTAGGCCGCAGAGAGCTCCGGTGCCACGGCTGTCAGAAAGGAGTGTGCGGACTGTGCTTCCGCAAGGGAGCTGTATCCATGAGGGCCTCTGAGTCGTGGGGTAAGCGCGGCGCAGCTGTTTGCGGAACCAAAACCGCAACCTCCGGCCGATATTATTGGATGTTATACTATCTTGGAGGCGTTAAGGGTCATGTTTAAATAGGTGGGGGAGACATATGCACCGTGGTTTTTAGAGGGAGTGAAGCCTGAATGAAGATTGTTCTGGCGGAAACGTAGCAGACGAAGGTCTGAAGCGGACCTACTATGGGAACTAGATACGACAACTTTAGCTAGCTAGCGACAACTGCCATACGTGGTCCCGTGGGATCCCATGGGATGTCACGTGGTCCCATAGTGCCAAGTCTGGGATTCTCTGGGACTCGGGGTTGCGTCATGCCCTTTCTGCCGAGGATCTCCCGTGGGTCCATCTTCAAAAGGTCAGCCCCGCAGTCGCCAGGTTTGGTCGTAACACCTTGGCACAAGCACAGCGAGATAGACTGCAGTACTTCTGGGTTGACACATGCTGCATCGAAAAGTCGGACAGGGCTGGGCTCTCTTCTTCTATCCAGTCCATGTTTCGCTGGTACCAAAACGCGACGAAGTGCTATGTATACTTATCAGACGTATCGACAAAGAAGAGGAAAGCTGGCGGTTTGTCCGCCGAGTTCATTTGGGAGCCAGCCTTCAGGTCAAGTCGATGGTTCACACGTGGCTGGACGCTCCAAGAGCTTCTCGCACCAAGCATAGTCGAGTTCTTCTCTCAAGAGTGGAAGAAGCTTGGTGACAAGACATCGCTAAAGTCATTGATCAAGAAGATTACAGACATGAGGTGAGTGAGCTAGCCCGCAGCAGTGTGCTCCACGTCGATAAATGCGAATTTCTACACCTATATCCACGCGTACGGGCTTCTGTATTCACAGAGCAGAACATCAAGAGTGGGTTTAGAGCCTCAGGATTAGCCCCACACAACCCTGATCGCGTCTTATCCAACTTAACAGTTGTCCGTACGCCGTCACCACCTACGACAACGGGCAGCACCTCTAAGGCGGATTGGACTACTGAAACACCACGTACTACGTCACAGCTTGAGGAGCAGGCTCGCCTCCTACGTGACCTACTCAATCGCCAGGATAGCCCTCCAAACAGAGCTCTGTCACGGCTTGCCAAAGGTTGTCAGCTAGCTATGCAATCAGCTACAATTTTAGCAGAGGAGAATACTACTCTATGTGCAGCCAACACGTAAGCGACAAAGGCAGACTAGGGTTAGACAATATATTGCTACAGGAGGAGTACTACAGGTTGAACGAGCACGTGAGCTAGCTGCGATAGCTGAGGCAGAGGCTCGACGGCGTGAACAGGGTGGTCAGGAAAGGAGTACAAATCCACGGCCACGAGCTCCACCTACCTGTAGCAAGTGCCATATCCAGGGCCACAGCAGGACATCGTGTAGACAGTAATGAAGTACCTTGTGCCCAAATCCTAGCTTAAAATACGTTGTGGTTGTCGAGCAGCTGTCGTAGAGGTGGCCGCTGTTTGGGTGGGGTGACCGGCTAGGTGGGTTGACACGTTACCAGGATAGCCGAATAAATCCGACGTATCGAATTCTAGCAATTCCTCAAAGTCGCATCCCAATATAATCCTGCTTAGGTCGACTGCTTCACGTTTCGCCCGCTCCTCTGGAATTTCCGTCTCCTGTATGTTATGATCCCAAGTGAACTCTTCAATAATATGGCTGCCGTCACCGACATCACCCCCCTTGATACGAAAGATGTAGAAATCCCTCTTCAATCCAGCCCTAGTGATTGTGATAGATGTGTTACCGCTGTCGCTCTGGTCCGAGACCCTAAAACGCCACTTGTCATCATGACTTTGACCCTCAAAGCCAGCTTTCATTTTGGTAAAATCGTCGTTGCTGATGCGTACGCCCCATGGTACTGTTCGAGGTTCCTTCATGGCCATTTCGTGAGTGGGAGCTGTAGGTGTAAGGTGTTTGTCTTGTGGATGAGACTAGTTGTGTAAGGTCTGCTTGTTCCGCAACGTAAGGAACCTGTGCCGCAGAGCGACCTAGATATATTGGGGTTGGTGCCGATTGTTCCATGACGTAATGTGGCAGGGTGCGCACAATTGTCCACACTGACGTGAGATTTCAAAATTCTACACTAGTGCAAGGATTCGTAAGCGAGTTATAGATCAGTCACGCAAGCCAAGCCTTCCAAGTTCGCATTAGCGCCCAAATCCGACTCCTTCGGACAGCGTCGGGTTTTCCCGCAGGTATTCTAGCCAACAATGCGGCAACCTGGGAGGCTTCAAACAGAGTAGATAGAGCAGCAACGGTAAGGGGCTGCGCAATTGTATTCAATGAAGAAGAAAGCTATCTTAGGAGTAAGGCAGCATTTATATCTGCCTAACATATCGTACTTAAATTTGTGGTTGAGCTGTACGCTTGTAGAGGTGCGCAAAATTGTAGTTTCTATCACGACTTGAAGACTACTTGAAGACTACTTGAAACATTGGGGCTTGGTAAGTAAACAAGCAGCCAGCCAATCAAGCAGAACTATCTCAAGCAGGCAACCTCTCTTGATTGACTTAATCTAACTACATACAAGCAAGCAGGAAGACCTGCTTGATGGTTGCTTATTGGCTGCTTGATTGCCTCGCTAACAAGCTGCTTGATTATCGGTCACCCTGTACTGACTACCAGCAACACCTGTTTATGTACCAACTCTAAATATAAAACATCGTATCCCTGCCCCCCCTAGCCGCTGACGTGCCCGGAACAGATGGGTTATGTTTACGAGGATGAAGTGGGGCGGCGCGGATGTTTTTCCGTGCCGCGTCCAATTAAATCTCGCGACAGCTATCGTTGCAACTTCGCTATGCAGCGCAACGCCTACCTGCGTCTTTCGTTGCAAACCTCCCCAATATGACAGTAGCACATTGCGCCGCCTTCGAGTTTTACAGACCCGCTATCTATGCCCCACCAACTAACAAGACGCCCTTCGCGCAGGCATCGCGCTTTCAACGTCAAGTCAAGCCTGAATAACACACGTTGCAAGTAAGAATCCTTTTTAGCTGAGACTCTAAAATAGATAAATATTAAGGTTTATAAAGGAACGGCGCTGGCTTTGGGATGTCCTGTCATTCCATTCTGTTAACTGGGGTTTTATCGCGAAATGGCTTCGAAGCGAACAGCGAGCGAGCGGAAGAGGACCTCAAAGAATCTCGCCCAAAACAAACAACGTCGAACGAAACAGCCGGAGTGACAAAGTCATGCGGTTCCCAAGTCGGCTTGTATGGATGACCTGTCGCTAGATTAGTTCTATCCTATTCAACTAGATAGTGGGTTCCGTTGTCCTGCAGGATTCTCGTTGCTACCCGGAACGTCTCGCTACCCTGGCTGTTATCTCGGGCCTTAGAAGAAGAATGGAAGGAGACAATGGCTGCTTAGAGTGGCGCGGCAAGACTTACCTAGAGTCAAGCTGAATCGCATGGGGAATCTGGTGATCGAGAACAATCCCTAGGCGAATTGCCGAAAGTACTCACGCATGCACAAGGGATGACGCCTGTGGTATTTCTAACGGAAAGGGAGCGGTTTCTTGAAAGCTAGAGCGTCTCGACAGCTTCCCCACAGCAACCGCGGCAATTACGGCGCGATCCCAACTCGCTCTTCGTAGGGTCACGGGAAAGTGAGTCTGAGTCTGAGCTTGAGACTAGCAACTTGCGCTCCTGCAATGTTGTACTTGCTTGTCAGACACTAAAGAAGGCACCAGGCTCGAACTAGCGGAACTCGGCTATAGTGAACGGTCTTGACGATGCGGATGAAGAGGTAATTTGATTATTATACAAACTACGCTGACATGGCCGGCTGACTATATGTACACAGGATCCGAGCCCCCTGGATACCGACGTGCTCGTCTTGCGACACAGTTCCTATGCCCTTTCTCCGGCTTCTACTGAGAGAGCTGACTCCGTTGAAACTATTCATCGGTTATTACCATTGCAGGCTAAAGAAGGAATCGCTACTAATGGCCCTCAGCAACTTACTAGTCGCAGGGTCTGCAGCCTTGCGTATATACTTAATAGCGAGAGTTTAGAAGGGTTACATTGAACTCTACGCTGCCACTGCAGAAGTGACCTATCCCCCAACCAAACAAGTCTTGACCGCTTTAAAAATCACCACGGACGAGAATATTGATATGAGCAACGCGCACACCGTAATATACGTGCTTATAGGATTTACAAATACTGGAAGGGCTGTTGGCCTTGTGCTGATCCCATGCCTGTTGCTACCCCCCTAGGCTGCCTGCAGCGCGACGACGATGCCTCGACATTGTCGCAGACCTGGCACTTCCCGTGCCGCAACCGCAGCCGTCTCTACTGTTGCTGCCAACAGGCTGAAGAGACTATGTCGCAACATCCCTCCCGCCCCGATCGCTATGCCAAACCATGAAACGTCGTCACTCCCTGCAACGCTCTTGTCAGACAGTGATTCTAGCTCCGTCTTCGACGAATCTCCCAAATCAGCCGACTACTTGACTTCTGACACGGATGCTGGATTACTAGCTGACACATGCCCTGAACAGTTGCTACTGCCTACACCTCTCGCCTTACAGTTCATACCTAAAGTTAATAGGTTACCTAAGCGCTTTTTAGATGATCTTATTGCTTGTAAGCCTTGGCGAGATCGTCTACCTTGGGGTACTATACGCTACGTACATAGAAAGGGCTAGGTCGGATAGCGGACGTACAAGGACCTCCGGAACTAGATATTCGGCAACCTCTCTAGACGACACAACCTCTAGGCTATCCCGAGCAAGCCACAGCTAGCTACAGCTAGCCACCAAAGCTATCCAGTTTGTAGAGCAGACGCAGATCCTTGGGCAAAGGGGGATTAGAGACGAGTAAACGACAGCCGAGCGCTAGGGGGAGACTATAGGTATTGGAGTTGCAAAACACGAGGCAGATTGCCTCTACGAGCCTAGAAGCATAGTATACTATTAGTAGAACTATTATCTAGATAAGCTGAGGAGAAGATTGTAGATAGCGGTTGAGGGGAAACGGCAGGCCTCTAGGGACAGCTGGCTCCTTTAGGAGTGACATGGGGCAGCACGGATTAACGTTTGTACCGCGTCGGCTGTCAGCCAAGCCAGCTAACTAGGCATAGCTGCGGAGAAAACGCGGCTGAAACCGAGTAGGAATTTATTATCATTATTATCATCATTATCATCAGCAACAGTAGAAGCAAATAGGACAACTTGTGAGTCTCTCTATACTAGCTGTAGTACAGTTTAACGCTCTGAGAGCGCCTAGAAGGTTTCTCCCCACTTAATCTAAGGCGTAAACTGTGTTTTAAGGCTTACAAGATCCTTATTAAAGCGCTCTTTACGCAGCTCTTGCTTACCGCGAGAGCGGACGGCAGTAGAGCTACTAAGAGTCTCAGTCTCTGCCATCGTCTTAAAAGCCTCCTCTGTCGCTGTATTGGTCGTCCTTACTGTCCTAGCAACACTAATGCCGTGCTCTCTAAGGTATTCTATTATTGGGATAGTATTAAAGAGATTATCGTCCTACACAATGTGGCGACCTGGTAAGAATAAACGCTCGCTAGCAGCGTTTTTGGCGAGTACAAGAGTAACGGGTACTGATTCTGTAGGTGTTAGAGCCTTCAGCTCAGCGAGTTTAACGTCAAGGTTGACGGGCCCGCGCCCAGCGCCTTTGGCATGAAATGAGGTTGGTTTCTATAGTGGCGCGTGCGGCTGCGCGTGTGGATTCGGTGCTGCGTCGCGGAGCTTCTGCGCGTGCTTATTCGTATGGTATGCGATCGTATCAAGTACGGCGGCGTCAAAAAAGAGATCAAACAAAGCAATGGGATCGCTAGCATCAACTCTATTAGGTAGATGGGCGCTGCCGAGTTCGGCGTTGTCGATTTGTAGAGGTTGCCAACTGAGTGGCGGCGCGCGCGCAAGATTAGGTAAATCACCTCGTTTTTTCGAGTATTTTGTATACTTTACAAAATCAGGATCATTACTAAGCTTTGTAGCACTAGTAGGCATGATTGCAGCGTTTGGCGATTTTAATTTACTTAGAAATAACTAGGTGTGTAAAATCACTATGGTTACGATACATTTCCGGTGTTGAGAGACGCTGTACGCTAATTGGCTCTATTGATGTGGCCCGCCAACATCAAACACCTAATTTGTATAAGGATCGATGTAGCCCAGGTTTACGGTAGCTACAATCGTCTTGAAGCTTTTAATATAGCTGCGATTGCTTATACTAACACTTTTTTACGGTGTTGTAGTTTTTCTTACCGTCCTAACGCCTATGCAAGATGCCAGGCTACCGAATGTCGCCTCCTGTTCGACAATTAGTTATTGATTATATTGCCGCCGGCGAAAACAATAAGCAGATCGCTCGAACTGTTGGTGTATCTCGTACGACTGTAATAAAGATGAGGTTGAGCTTAGAGTACTGGGGCACGCCTTACCCGCCACGAACTGTATGCCTTGGGCGCCCACCAACATTGCGAGCAGCACAGCGCGCGCGCCTGAAGGAGTACCTTGAGGGCAATCTACACGCGTACTTAGAGGAGACGCGGGACTTCTTGTACGATGAGTTCGATATTAAGACTCATATATCGACTGTATACAGGGAGCTGGAGAGGTTACGGTGGTCTCGAAAGATAGCTTCGAAGCGGGCGAAGGAGCAGAGCGAGGCTCTCCGCCGCGTTCGAAAGATCTCCTAATAGAGGGACGAAACGTTTAGATACGTCTAGACCTTGTTGTGGGTAAATTCCATACTGAAACCCAACAAGTGAGCGGCAACTTCTACCTGCGATAGAGCCCGTTCTGTGAAAATCCTGTTCGCCACCCGCACTAGAAACTACTGTGTTCTATTCTCCGATCCGGTTCCCGTTACTGAGTCCCTCGACGCGTCGAACAACTCTGCTGCTGCCGCTGCCCGTTTCTATACTGGATCTTCTAGTTTCGTTGCATAATTCGTCACATAAAACACTATAGCTATTGTCCTGGTCTGCGTTCTAAGGAAGGAGATGTCGTGATTGTGGCGTAGCCCTACGGAGATGGCTTTGTTCTATCGATTCACTATACTGTGGTTGCGCCGAATCTCTAACACTCCGCCCTCTTTGAACCCCGTCTTCTCTACGATTCTCTATGGTGCTTTGAACCTGTAAAGGTTCCTTGTCCTTGCTAGTTTGTTTATAGAGTATTCTACACACGTGGGACTGTAGGTGTGTATTTGAGTTGCACTCGCACAAAAGTTTGCTTCCTCTTTAAACGTAGTAGAGAATTGCTCCTCATTCTTCGGCATCGACGAGATGTCTGATGTTACAGCCCTCTCTGCTCCAACCGCACAAAATGCCTCTTGATCGAGATCCTATGTGATGACTCCTGTATTAGGCGACATTACTTGAGTAGCAAATTTAGATACGGACATACCTCTGTGAAAACACTGACTACGTACCCGATAATCCGATCCCGAT
Source organism: Ophiosphaerella narmari (assembly GCA_028456235.1). Classification (NCBI taxonomy): domain Eukaryota; kingdom Fungi; phylum Ascomycota; class Dothideomycetes; order Pleosporales; family Phaeosphaeriaceae; genus Ophiosphaerella; species Ophiosphaerella narmari. The sequence continues at coordinate 19,708 of JALNQA010000092.1, forward strand.
ATGTGCGACTCTCTTCATCCTCAACATCTTGCTAAAGAGAACTCAGACACATATTTCTATGAACCTAGAGCAGACTATGCAGGTGGAGTGCACCGCACTCATTCGTCTCCACAGCTCCGAAGTACCGGTTGACGGGGTGTGCGCAGCTGGGTGCATTAACACCTCCGTGGCAAGGCTGATGTGTTGCGGCTAGATTGAGGCATGCCTAGGCTGAGTAGAACAAAAATGCGAGTACCTTGGCGACACTACTGACTTCGAATGAGGAGGACGAACTTGCACCTGCGACAGTCCTTGGGCAATTACTATGCGCCACAGCTATTTTTGGAGGTCGATAGATCTAACCGAAGTAGACAACGCGTAGATTTCAATACAATAAGATACGGCAAGATCTGAGCACGCTACTGCGAACTATTGCATGCCAAGTGAAGCTAAAGCATTTTAGCTTATCGGCATGCTTCGAACGATCTTCTCTTTTGCCCCGGCGAAACTCCCGGCTTGCACACTCTCTAGATTAAAGTGCCCTTATATGCTGGAATATCAATCTTTCTCACTTAGGGTCTTCTTCTATCCCTCCGAACTTCGATTCCATCACAAAGGCACGAGAAAACAGGGTGGTATAGCTGAAGGCGCAATTGATGGCGTTAACGAATTGGTCGACTTAGCGTGAGACTACTCGGGATAAATCTTGTGGCATTGTCAAACACTACGGCGGCTGACACATATATGTAATAGGGTTGCGTTTGCGTATATATAAGAGAGTACGGTACTAATTGGGGTGGCGACCCTGCATGAATTTGCGTGCGATAGCAGACACAAGGCTAGCAATAACCCGTAAGCATCGTAGTAAGGCTATAAGGCTTAGATAACACCGCTATAAGTATTATAGAGTAGTAAGAGTTTAATGGTGGTGCTACAGGGAAGGAACGCTGTTTCGCTAGAGAATAAGGCTCTCTACGAATCCGGCGCGAAGGCGACGATGCGTAACGTAATTTTTAGACCGAAGGGGTTCTAGATATCTAGGAATAGCTACAGCATATAACTTATAGAGAGTTATCGTGAATACTAACGTGTAGGCAGCCGAATTACATACCAAGCGGGCAGCAAACTTCGACTGGGGGTGGCCTATCTGCAAGGGTGTGACCCTTGCTGCGTCGATCGCTGACCAGTAATATCGTTTGTTATGAATTTAACCCTTGCATGCGTCGCTGATCATGATGCTGACAGTTAGCGCTTGACTACTTACGGAAGACTGTAGGGCTGAGCACCCTTGCTGGCAGATTCGCTACAACTGGTGTTGCTGCCTGCAAAGATGAAGCCGATTTTGCTACCAACTGTACGCCCTGGTTGCCGGTTGGTCGCAAAACGAGCGGGGCACACTAGGACGCATTAGGCAATTATTACCTCACGTCGAATGGAACTCTTTTTTTGCTGGCCGTGCTGCCGATGATAAGGCGGCGTTGCGTGATGGGCCAGGGAAAAAGCGGCCTGGGTTGGCGAACCAGACCGTGCGGTCATGGAAACCTATCGAAGATTTCTTGTGCCTCTGCAAAGTGGCGCTTACAACAGCTTGGTCAATAAACTTGAAGTCGGACGCGCGCCGGTTCGGTTTGGCGCGAACCACTGTGGCGAGAGAAAAGCTAGTGGTTTGTGTGTGATGCAGACTCCCGGCCTGGGGGGGTTTGCTGTAATCGCAAACAAAAAGGGCTGCTTAGCTCGCTGAGATCTCACTCTAGAATAGATTCAAACCATCATCATTGTTATTTTCCATCTCTCGTGCGAGAAGGCCACTGAGCTGACGTCACCGCTATGGCCCTCGAACGTCTGCAGGCAGGCACTCCATTGATCTTCCATCGCCGGCTTTATCGTGATCCACTTCGCCTCTTCCTCCTTGAAAAGAGCCCTTATTTGGCTACGGGCTGGACTTCGGTTCAGACCTTGCAGTAAGAGGAAGAAACTCAATAAGCGCATCTTCTCTTGGAAGGATATATGATCGCCAGCTCATCGATGTCTTTAAACCATGATCCACGAGCTTGGTATTAAAGTTATCAAGGACATAAGCTAGAATAAGCTTCGTTGCGACAGAAGCGTAAAATCGACTAGGGCTATACCTTTTATTAGGAATGTTTATTAACATAAAAAGGACGTCCACTTACTAAAGAATACCTCTAATCCCCTAAGTATGATAGTTTGCAGAAACATCTAAAAATTTTGAATGCCCCTTAGGCTGTGTTACTGTTCCTAAGCCTTTAGGAATCTTTTTACGAGGTGCAAAGCAAAATCTATTAAATTTACTAGCTTGTAGAAAATATATTTCGTTGATTAGTATCGCTTTAACGGGTACGCAAGTCTAATCGCCTTTCTTAACTTGTACTCTATTAGAAAAGGTAAAGTCTTTAAGGGCTTGTCGTCAACCAGATACTAAAAGTCTTAATTAGTAGGAGTTCTATCTAACATAAAAAGAGAGATGTACGTACTTACTTTAATAGGACTAAGCCGTAAAGACTCTTTAATAAAACTATTAAGTAGAGGTAGCCCTTTTGTAGACTTTATAAAATTATCAAATACTAGACTCTATATCTCCTAATAGAGTGGCCTAGCATATTAGTAATGTAAGCACAGACTAAACAGGGCATATGTAACAGTCTAAAGAGCACATTAGACTAGCAATAATTATAGGTTTAATACTAGAATGTGCAGCTTACAGTAGACAACGTATGCACAGAGCTAAACTATAAGGCAATAATCTCGTAGGTAATGCGCCGTAATCCCTATACACGACCTAGTAGTGCCGTGTTTTTAACATGATTAGCGACTCTGTCACACATCGTATACGGAAGAAAAAGCTTCTAGAAGCCGGAGAACTCTCCTAGTCGCCTACAGTAGGTTGAACTACAAAGCTGTAGAAGGTTCTAATATAGGGTTATAGAATAATATAATTTAGTAGATTATAGACAATGCTTAGTTACAATTGGCTTAACGAACGAGGAGCCGAAGGTATTAGATATGTTAGAGCTGTCGGCAATCTGTTTCTACAACAATTACTAAACATTATACCTAATATTTAGCGAGTCGTTAAAGAATTCTTTACGGCAATTGTAGAAACGCACAAAGCCTAGACTAGTAAGCCTCGAGTATAGTCTAGATTGCTAGATTAGGCTAATATATAATTAGGTAATGCGCAGTTACTAGCCTATAAATTAAACAAGTCGATTGTATATAAGCTAAATACTTTCTACTTTTTTAGTAATAAGCTTAGTAAGTTCTAGTTATCGTAGCTAAGTAAAGTAGGAATCTAATTAACCTAGCGTAAAACGATATCTTTATTTAGACAATCTTAGAGTACAACAAAATAGTCGTAAAAGCTGTAGAAGTCTATAGAGTCCTTCTAGATTTTATAAAAAGGTACATACCTTATTACTTACTAGGCATCGCTAATCTATATAGGATCGTCGGCCTAATTATTAGCAGCTACAAAACCGTTCAAGAAACCGTTTTTACGATACTTACTACTAAGGTAAAATAGGGTCGGCTAGCTGTTAGATGCACAGTACCGAATACAGGAGTACTGCAAACGTTATACTTACAATAGGGTTTAAAATTAGCATAGCTATGCTTGTAATAAACATTATAATGTAGTTGTTAACGCGCTAAGGTACACTAATTTTAGGTAGGGTAGTAGATAACTAGTAGAACACGTTAACGTGTCTTACTACTCCTCGGCCTACACTACTCCTTGGCCCGCCCTACTAAACCTAGCAGAGGTCTAAGATTAATTGCGCTATAATAGTATACTTAAATTAGCTGAATTTTTGTAGAGAGATAGATTATATAGATTTATACTAACGCCTATTGTAGCCTTGTATATAGTAGTTAGTGCACGTTAGTAGTGCGCGTTAGCGTATAGTCGTTGTGTCTATCTAAGTCCTTCTCTTAGCCTCCTCAGCTAATCTCTATCTATCCTAAGCCTATAATACGCCTCCTATAGCTATATACTATCTTAGCTTGTCTCTTTTCTATCTCTAGTAATTATTTATAGCCTTAAGTTTAATGTTTTCTTCTACAAGAATAGCTACTAAGTACATTGCTATCTAACAGCCCTTAACAAGTTAAGACAGAGCTTAACTAGAGGGGCTTTAAGATTAACGCTAAAGAAGAGTTCTAAGTAGTTAAGCCTACTTCTTAAGCTAAGTAACTATATAAGGTGTCTCTACTATCTATAGACTTGTATTGCTAGCTAGAATAGGAGATAGCGTTCTAACAAGAGTTAGGTTTAATAAGACCTAGGTAGGCTTAAATAGGACAAGTCCTACCGCCTAGAATCTACCTTTAATTGTAGCTTTAGAGAAAACTTACAGACGTATACAAGTATATGCCTAAAGGAACTCTTCTTTGTCGACGTAGAAGACTCCTTAGCGTACTAGCTATCTAATCTTATAGCCGTACGCAGACTTAAGAGGAGAAAAGCAGCTAACATCAAGTAGCTAAAGGAGGTAAGAGGAATAAGCTAGTATACAGAGGCTAATAATCTTATTGTCTTTACAATACTAGTTAAACTTAGGTATAGCGTAGCTACTATACCTATCTAAGATTAGCAGCCTATACGCGCCTATTAACTACTACGTATACTTATTAAAGTGCTTTAGCTACTTAAGCCCTAGCTTATTAGTCGTCTAGCCGTTGTTAGAGACTGCAATTATCTAGTTAGGTAGAAGGTCTTAATACTAGCTAGCTTAGTAGACCTTACTAGCTAAAATCACAAATAGTAGCAACGTTAAGCTAGACGTGCTAACGCACTCAATTGCTGTAACCTAGTTACAATTGCTAGGCTGCACGTTAGTAGCTCGACTAATTGTATCTAAACTAGTAACTACTTTTAACGTACTAGCTACTCCTATTATAAAGCCTGTCTTATTAAAGTTGTATGTATCTTTATTAAGTATTCTATACGTCTTACGCATCTCTTGTACAAGCTTAAACTACGCTCTAATCTTAACTAGGTCCTTACATTTAGCACGCTGTAAGTAGAGCTTCCTATTCTACTTTATCTAAAGCTAAGACTAGCTCTTAACCTAACGCAACACCTAGTTCTTGCTAATAGGCTTAGGAGGAGGATTTTAGCCGCGCGCGGCAAGAAGAACGTCTGCTATTCGCCGTACGTTAATAATTTAAGGTAGAAAGCCGCGTTAGTTAAGGTCTAAGATCTAGTTAACAAGAGACTAGTCTTTGCTTAGAGAGAGCTTACGCTTTCCCTCGTTAAATTTTTAGATTGATAGGACGCATTAGACGCGCCGCCTAAGCGTTGTTCTTAGCACGTTATATAGGTAGGTAGCTCTACGAGTACTTTTTGTATTCTTATTTTAAATAGATCTAGTTACAAGGAGTATTCTCCCGCTTCTTTAAGGTAATTAAGCGCGTTAGGTAGGTAGCATAGCTAATAAGATAGAAGAGAGATAGGCAGGTTTAGTAGGGCGGGCCGAGGAGTAGTGTGGGCCGAGGAGTAGTAAGACACGTTAAGTGTAGTTGCTTACGTTATATAAAGTGCGGGGTAGGACTTACCTCTAGCTTAGCTAAACAAATAGTAAGAGCTTTATCTAGAATTAACCTAACAATCGCGTTACTAAGACAGTAGGGCTATATACAAAGCTATATGTGTATCTAAAGTAAGAAAAAGAAGACCCTTAATGTACGGTTAATAGGTTAATTAATAATTCTATAATTTAGATAGTACGTAAACTAGGGGTAGTAGAAGAGGATAACAGGCTAACCAAGGCTCTTTAATAGGTATAGGAGGTAAGTAAACCGTAATGGCAGAAGAGGATGACTGGCTAACTAAGGCTCCCTAATGGGTATAGCGTGTAAGTAAACCACGATAGCAGAAGAAGATAACTAGCTAACTAAGGCTCCTTGATAGGTATAGATTGTAAGTGAACCGTAATAGCAGAAGAGGATAACTAGCTAACTAAGGCTCCTTGATGGGTATAGCGTGTAAGTGAACTGCGATAGTAGAAGAGGATAACTGGCTAACTAAGGCTCCCTGATGGGTATAGCGTGTAAGTAAACTGCGATAGCAGAAGAAGATAACGGGCTAACTAAGGCTCTTTAATGGTTATAGATTGTAAGTGAACTGCGATGGCAGAAGAAGATAACTAGCTAAGGCTCTCTGATGGGTATAGTATGTAAGTAAACCGCAATGGTAGAAGAGGATAACTGACTAACTAAGGCTCCTTAATGGATATAGCGTGTAAGTGAACCGCGATGGCAGAAGAGGATGACTAGCTAACTAAGGCTCCTTGATGGGTATAGCGTGTAAGTGAACTACAATAGCAGAAGAGGATAACTAACTAACGCTCCTTAATGGGTATAGCGTGTAAGTGAACTGAGATGGCAGAAGAAGATAACAGGCTAACTAAAGCTCCTTAATGGGTATAGATTGTAAGTGAACTGCGATGGCGGAAGAGGATGACCGGCTAACTAAGGCTCTTTGATGGGTATAGGAAGTAAGTAAACCGCGATGGTAAGGGAGGATGACTAGCTAACTAAGGCTCCTTGATGGGTATAGGAAGTAAGTAAACCGCGATGGTAGGGGAGGATGACTAGCTAACTAAGGCTCCTTGATGGGTATAGGAAGTAAGTGAACTGAGATGGTAGAAGAGGATGACTAGCTAACTAAGGCTCCTTGATGGGTATAGTATGTAAGTGAACCGTGATGGTAGGAGAGGATGACTTGCTAACTAAGGCTCCTTGATGGGTATAGCGTGTAAGTGAACTGAGATGACAGAAGAGGATAACTAGCTAACCAAGGCTCCTCAATTGGTATAGCGTGTAAGTGAACTGCAATGGCAGAAGAGGGTAACTAGCTAACTAAGGCTCCTTGATGGGTATAGGCTGTAAGTAACCGCGATGGCAGAAGAGGATAACTGGCTAACTAAGGCTCCTTGGTGGGTATAGGCTGTAAGTAACTGCGATGGCAGAAGAGGATAACTAGCTAACTAAGGCTCCTCGATGGGTATAGGCTGTGAGTAACCGCGATGGCAGAAGAGGATAACTGACTAACCAAGGCTCCTTGATGGGTATAGGTTGTAAGCGAACCGCGATAGTAGACGACGTCCTCGAGGCTGATGGCTGACTCCGGCCGTTTTGGCTGCCATAGGCTTGGATTGCACAACCGGATACTGTTCTCTATCGTCCTCTGCTCTGGAAGGCTTCCGATGTGTGTCTACCCAATTTTAGGGACAGAACTTCAACTGAGAAGCTGAACAGATTCGGCTTCTGACTATACATCTGTCGGATGAGGACACATCGCCCTTGTCATGTTCGCTTGACCATGTGTCTCTGTTTAAAGCCCCACCGTTTGCGGCCCTATCATACTGCTGGGGTGAACTGGGCGATCGAATCAGCATCACTGTGAATGGCCTTGAATTCTCTGTAACCACGAACCTTCATTCAGCTCTGAGGCGATTGAGAGCAGAAAGAGTGGAGTGTGTTTGGGTGGATGCTCTCTGTATCAATCAGCGGGACGATGAAGAAAGAAGTCTTCAAGTCAAAAGAATGGGTATAATATACCAAGAAGCAAACCAAGTTGCTGTCTGGTTAGGTGATGCACTACATATGACGGAAGAGGATATCAACTCTCTATCTACCAACAATACTGCGATAGCCTACCAAGTCCAGTCGAATTCCGATCAGCATGCTTTCCACAAGTTACTCTTGGAACCGTACTGGACACGAGTATGGATCATCCAAGAGCTGGCCGCAGCATCGAAGATTACTGTATTCTGGGGTCGCCACAAGCTCTTGTGGGAGACTCTTGAAAAATTATCGCACCCTACTTTCACGGCAGGCATGGAAGGGACTGAGAGTGAAGAGTTGAGAGCGAGGTTTCAAAACTTACTCCAGTTTCGAATTGACAGACTTGCCACAAAGCCGGTCAGATTACTGGAGGCACTATTCCGCAGTCGCTATGCGTTGTCGACGGATCCAAAAGACAAGATATATGGGCTTCTGGGACTTGCCCATGATGGGATAGCATTTATTCCCGAACCAAACTACAGCCAATCAGTGGACGAAGCCTATACAGACTTCTCGAAAGCTTTGATCAAGAAAGGTTTCCCGCTCGACTTAATATACCTTCGGACTTCAAACCGAGGGGTGGATAACCCTCTGCCATCATGGGTGGTTGACTGGAGGAACCTCAATGATGCATTAGTACAGCAAGAATTTGAACATATTCTGACGTCCATTGAACGGGACCCGTCAAGGTTCTCTCGGAACCAAATGGATCAGGCGAGCTTCTCCAAAAATACGCTCACCGTCCGTGGAACTATTCTCGGAACTATTGATGGTATGGGCAATGCATATTCCGCCGATAGAAGCGATACTATAGCGGATATTGTACCTCCGGGGAAAGAAACGTCTTCAGTGCCGCTGGATTTTGATCGTTCGACCTACGTATTCAACGCTCTGGTTGAAACTCAAAGGTTATCGGCAGCAACCGCAGAGCTTCCACCGAATCCCATCGGGCTTTGGAGCTCCAATGACAAGATCAAACTCGAGAACTTCTTCCGCGGCATTATGTCACCGGATGTACTTGAGGCATTTTCAGAATGGGTTGATGCAAATCGGTCGTTTGTTGCCTTTGGGGAGACACTGGAATTTTGGAACTGTATCTGGACTTCTCAGCCAATGAACACAGATCGGAATACAGGGTGGGGCACTTATTTGCGCTCTCTGGTTACGACAGTACTGAGTGGCATGCGCATCGCGACCCTCCAGACTGGAGAACTTGGATGGGTGCACCCTCAGAGTCAGAAAGGAGACAAGCTTAGCAGAGTCTTCGGATGCGACCGCTATGTCGTCTTACGATCAGTTGTAGGGGGTTTCCAGTTGATAGGCGAAGCTAGACTATACTGGTTTGCTGGCGAACCAGAACTCTTAGACAAGGTGGAGAATCTGAGGATATTCTAACTTCGCTCTGCGAGGTGGCATACATGGGGTATAAAGGGATAGTAAAGCTGCTGCTGGACAAGGGCGTTGATGTCAATGCGCAGGGTGGATGGGGCAACGCACTCCGGGCGGCTTCAGTTGAAGGCTACGAGCAGATTGTGAAGCTGCTGCTGGACAAGGGCGTCGATGCCAACGCGCAGGGTGGAGAGTACGGCGATGCGCTCCAGGCGGCTTCAGCTAGAGGCCACGAGCGGATTGTGAAGCTGCTGCTGGACAAGGATGCACACTAGTCTATATAGGATAGTACATCTAAAACGCGCTTATCGGCATGACCAACCCAGGACACGTAAAGTCATCCAAATACTAGTACGAAGATGCTAAACCGTTGATAGCAGAGTGCTTTTAGCTATAGGGGCTGGTCTCAATCCTAGCGAATAGTCTTCACTTGAATCTCTAATTAAGTGGTGATGCAAAGTCTTGGAGATGGACTTGAATACTACTTCGCTAGCAGGATGCAGGCTAGTGGATATTGGCGAGGGTAAATTCAAGCGTGCTTACGTGTGATATGTAACAGTTCACATTTGATTTTACCTTCCTAGTTCCACATGCCAAGGCAGCAGAATTCCTAAGCATGCCCGAGCCTATAAGGTTGTCAGGACACAGCTCTACTCTACTGCACCAAACAACCAAAAAGGTTCGAGTGATCAACCACAGTTGATCATGAGTAGAACAGTATATATCGTACAAGCTGCCACGCTCTCAGCCCCCGAAGCAGGGTCTCTACCCCGCAGTAGGCTCTCAGTCCTGCAGCCTTACAAAGGTTACAGATAAAGACCATCTATCGCTGTTGCATAAACTGCACCTAGAGAGCTATATTACTGGGCAAGACTGCACTATGTGGTCACAATTACTAGACTACCTAATCTGGAAATGTGGCTTTTTAGTGTCTTGGCGTGGGCAAAGACTTTTGAAAGGTACCTCCGTATAGTAAGCTACTCTAGCTTGTTTGCCTAACTGTTCTTGCAGTAGTATTTGTAGTATAGATAGAGGCAGACAGCGGCGTAGTAGACTAGTGAGTTGTCGAGCTTATTGTAATAGTTGTTTGCCTTACTCTAGGCAGCGCGTAAGCCGATTTTAATACAGCACAATAACAAGTAGCCTGACGCTCCAAGTTGGATGAGATGAACAGGACTTACAGCCGCTGACTGGGCAGTAATAACAGAGTACTGGGACTGCTTAGAGCTGCTTAAACTTGCTACAGAGAGGCTAGAAGGTCGCGGCAAAGTAGGCAAATTTGGTGCTATCTACGGGGTTATACCTGTTTTTGAATACGTACTCAGCGCGCTCGAAGCCCGTACGCGCCTATACGAGCAAGTTAAGAGTGACGCGGTTAATGTGGTGCTCAGCGTAGGAGTTATAGGCAGAGTTGCTAACAATCAATCCGATCTGATTCGACTGACTGATTGACTGACTTCTTGGCAGTCGGATTAGAGTTAGATTAGAGCTCTCATTTTATCAGTCAAATCAGATTGAAGCGCTTAATCTGACTGATCTGACCGAGATCAATCTGATAACTCGTGTTGCGTAGGCTTAATTGAGATAGTATTGTGAGGTTGTTGATAAGGCGTATATAAGCGGTTAGTGCGAAAAACTTAGTGTTGCGAATCAATCAGCCTCCTGATCGTCTCATCTTTTACCTACACTGCTATCTATTATCGCGTCTATAGACGTCCTATACTCTGTCTCCTCAGCGCTGACATGCTCTTAAAATCTAATTCAAAGCTCCACCGTCTTGTTGAGCGCGATAAACGCGATAGCCTGCCTACTGACGCGTCTATTGCGCCTGTTGTTGACGAAGCTGAGAGCCACCGTATCGACGATTGTACCAACGATTATACCAACGATCCTGCCAACGGCTCTTCAGACGGCTCTGTCGACGCAATTGGCTCGTTTAGATCGGCGGAAGGCCTTGAAGACGATGAGACTTGAGAGAGAGTAGTATCGCGAGCACTAGGTATCCTCCTCGGGCCCCAGAAGGAGTGTAGAGACATTATCGCGATATCGCGTCTAGAGGATACGTGATGCGTTAGTCAAGCTGCTGCTGGACTGGAAGGATATTTCTAGTATTGTTTATGAGCGCATTTATGTCGACATGAAGGATAAGGATGGACGGACGGCTCTATGGAAGGGACGGCGCTTTGGAAGGCAGCAGAAAGAGGGCATGAGGGAGTGGTCAGGCTGATGCTGGCCTGCAGGGATGTTCAGGCTAATTGGAAGGATAAGGATGGACGGACGGCCCTTTGGAAGGCAGCAGAAGGAGGATACGAGGGAATAGTCAAGCTGCTGCTAGCCTGCAAGGATGTTCGGGCTAACTTGAAGGATAAGAATCGGCGGACGGCGCTTTGGAAAACAGCAGGAGCGTATTAGAAAATCAAAGAGCTGTTACCCTACGAAGATGTCCAGGCTAACTTAAAGGATAAGAATGGACGGTCAGCTCTATGGAAGGCGATAGAGGTTGGGCATAAGGGAGTAGTCAAGTCTATACTGGCCCGCCAGGATGTTCGGACTGACTTGAAGGATAAGGATGGACGGACGGCTCTATGGAGGGCAGTAGAAGTTGGGCATGAAGGAATAGTGAAGCTGATGCTGGCCCGCCGGGATGTTCGGGCTGACTTGAAGGATAAGAATGGACGGACGGCCCTTTGGAAGGCAGCAGAAGGAGGACATGAGGGAATAGTCAAGCTGCTGCCGGCCCGTTGGGATGTTCCGGCTGACTTGAAGGATAAAGATGGACGGACGGCTCTATGGAAGGCAGCAGGAGGGCATGATGGAGTTGTTAGGCTGCTGCTACCCTACGAAGATATTCAGGCTGACTGTGAGAATGGGGGTGGACGGAGCGAAAGAAAATTTGAGGACGTATTCAAGCTGCTGTGGGCCCACTCGCATGTTCGGGCTGGCTCATTGCTTTGGCTTATTCGGGCTAACCGGGAGGAGGAGGATGGACAGACGGAAACGTGGTTTTTTTGGGATTGTTGCTCACTTTGCTGACGCTGCTGGAGTAATCTACGACTTGCCTATTGACCTGCCTGAGCTCGCTGGCGCCCATACTGGCGAGGCTTTAAGCGCCGCAAATCCCATTTCGTAAAGCCGGAAATATTCTTGCCGTACATATGTTTTCCAAGGATTTTACACATCTCAAGTCTCGAGAAATTCGAGGAACTGTTGATCAGCGGGGTAGTTGTCAATGGCGTGGAAGATGTTTCGAATCCGCATTTCGACTGACCTTTGATGTTGATCATGTTCGCAGCAAGTTCCCATTGGCTGGAGATTATCTGATACTACGACTAGGCAAAGCGATTTCGCGACGAAGGCAATATCTTCGTTATCGTAAAGAGCATCGAAAAAAGTTAGGACAGGGTCTCAAGCCACAGCTACCTTTACGGGGGCGTAGGTCTCGAAACGTGCAATATCGATCTTGGTTGATTCCTTGAATTGATCGTGAGGCGCTAGGTTTCGTATTGCTATCGACAGCCGCATGAGGCAGCCATTGATCTCGGTTAGATTTGATGCTAACTGCGCCAGTTCCGTTGTCAGCTCCTCTTCTAGCTGTTAAGACTCACTATTAGATATATCCAAGTCAGAGTCTAATAGATCTTCCTAAGGCACGCGTTTTCTAGTAATAATCTTAATTGCTTCTTGTAGGACAAATGCAAGGTTTTGTAGAAGCTCTATTACCCTGTCGCGAATGTGTGACGCTTCTCTAAGCTTATAGTCAAGCGAACCTTTCCCTCTGCAATGAGCTCCAATGTTGCCAACCCATAGGAGAAAGCGGCCGAGAGAGTCGTGTATCGTCCCTGGCGGTATTTTTTTCCGAATATGAGGCTGAGCTTTAGCTACGCTATTGCAAGCACTGTGAAAGGCAGTCAAGCAGGCCTGGACGTGAGTAGCGATTGATGAGAGGTCATCCGCCGCACCGGACGGCATGTTGCACTTGCGCAAAGCGCTGCGCGCTTCAAGATAGAAGGAGTAAAAGAAAGAGCCGTTATGTCTCGAAAATTGCAAATCAAGTTTATGGCGACAATGATACTTGCCGACGTTGAAGTTCATTGATCGTGACACAGCTGTGGTGACTTTTGGGGGCCGGTTCTACAGCAATGCCCACACATACAAAAGTTCAATGTTCTATATCCAAATAGTCGAGGAGAATAGCCTGGAGTTGGCCCGAGCCTCTTGCTGAGTGTGTCTAAATATGTCCGGCCTGGAAGTAGTAGGCGTGGTGCTGGGCTCACTACCCCTCGTCATCTCCGCTCTCGAGCATTATGCGGATGGAGTCAATACAGCGAAGCGTTACTGGCGATATAAATCGGAATTGAGGTCCCTGATCCTCCAGATCAACACTGAACGCGGTATTTTCATTAGGTAAGGCTGTTGTGCAAGCATAAATCAGACGTTCTGCTCACTTCGAAATAGTGAGTTGGTCCATGTTCACTACTCCTCCAGGCGTCGATACCAGAGAAACATGTCTCGGCTAGGCCAACAACTTAACGCTGCCAAATAAGTAGCCTCGAATTGTGCAAGAGCTTGACTAACTGTGGCCTCACTATTACCAGACACCTTAGAGCAACTACTAGCGGGAATTGTGAGGATTGAGGACATGGCGAAGTTCCTGTCAAATCCTGGTGGTGATGTCTGGAAGGACGCGGAGGCGGAATTGAAGTCGCGTCTGAGGGGTGCATATGCCGTCTATTTTGGTAACGTTAGTGGAATGGATCGGTCGTTGAAGCTAATGAAGGAGAAATTAGCGTTGGACCCTGATGGGCAGGCACGTGGAAGCACCTTCCCCCTTTATCATTACTGACTTGAGATCAGCCCCAATTCAGCGACCCGAGCCTCTTCAAACAGGAATATAAGCGATTGAAATTCAGCCTGAGCAAGTCTGAGTATGCAGAGCAGCTTAGCGAATTGAGGAGTCACAATCAGGCTTTGATGCGACTCACCAAGCAATCACTAGAGCTTGAATCATCTAGAGCCGAGAGTAAAACTCTGCCCTGTCCAAATTTCAGCGCTTTGCAGAAATACGCCCGTGGCCTTTTCGACACCCTCCGATCGGGCCTGCAATGCAATTGTGAGGGCCATGCCGTCAAGCTACGGTTAGAGAACAGGTGCAACAGGGCAAAGGATGAGGATGATCTACTAGAGAATACGCCGTTCCGTGTTATTTTCACGTATAGCTCAACAACTACAGCCGCCCCTCAGGCGTGGAACGAAGCAGATATTCGATGGATCGCAGAAAAGCCACAATGCATTCCTCTGCCCTCGAGGACACCGGATACCTTTGTGGCAACAAAACTCACGCGGCGGGTACGATTCGACCAGCTGCAAGTTCAACAATGCAACAATAGCACTATAGTCACGGTTACGGAACACGAGAGTAGTGTAACCACTACCACAGGACCAGAACAAATAGCAAACCTCTGCCAGGCAATTGCACAACTTCAACAGTCACAGAGAGGTTTATGTGCTGGCTATTTGCTAGATAGCCTAAAGCGGAAGCATGGCATCTATCCGCTGGATGCACCAGCCGACCACAACAACCAGCAGCAATGGTCAGCGTACACTTTACGACAGGTCCTTACCAAGCGTGCTGGATTCAATCGTCGCCTAATGCAGCACGATAAGTTCGAGGTGGCTGTTGACCTGGCGTCGAGCGTATTGCAACTGTACAAGACACCATGGCTCAAGGATGACTGGAGTGAAGATGACGTCTATTTCGTGCATCGACCTGGCGCTCCACCGGCAACCATATACCAGCACCCTTTCATATATCGCAAAATCTCAGCTATAGTCAGCAACCGGAGCTCAATTGCTCAACCACCAGTTCGAAGGGTCATCCGGAACCAAACGCTTTTCACCCTCGGTGTTCTGCTAATCGAGCTGCTCTACGGAAAGGCGATTGAGGAGCTACAAACGCCTCACGATCTCGATTGTCAAGGCACGCCAGGTGCGATTTGGTGCACTGCCGAAAAGTTGATAGACGAAGAGATTGCACTCGAAGCCGGACAGCTTTATTCAGATGCGGTGAGGCGGTGTATTCGGTGTGACTTTAATAGGAAGACGTCAAGTCTGGATGATCAGGACTTTCAAGAAGCAGTCTTTAATGGCGTTGTTGCACCCCTGGAGAAGACTCTACAACGCTTCAATGGCCAAGACTGACTTTCAATGGCTAATTGATCCCACTGTGGCATCTCTTGCATTGTGGCTTGCAATGATTGCGCCTGCATACATGGCCTACAGTAAAAGACACAGAAAGATGCGACGATACGACAAATTTTGATTTACATGAGAAGGGTAGCGCCCCTAGATCTGATACTCAGCCTTTTGGTCGATCACGAAGACAAAACACAATCAGTTTGTCCACATATCAAGCGAAATTACACTAGGCTCAATAGCGGCCTGAATACGTTTTTGGCTTAAGTGACGCTTGTGAAGGGTTAGATTCCGGATCAAGAAACGCCCAAAGCCAGTTGATCGGAAGGGGGCTGCAGAGATTTCAATGAGCTTCGACGGAAGGGGTTGCACGTGCCATACCACACGGACCAGAGTTAAATCCCTCCTTCCGTTGCCATTTTCCAACGCGTCAAGGAGTAAAGTCATTACCAAGGAATCGCTTATGTAATAACATACTGGTGCCCTCTAGGCTAGAGCCGGGCGTATTAAAGACATCATCATTTTCCAACGCGTCAACTGCACCATAGATTCTTTACCGCAACGGAACGGCGTCACAGAAGTATGTATCTAACCCACGAAGATCACGCCCTAGCTTATAGGCCGAGGATTCAGCCTCTCTACCGCTTCCTCCAGCGTATCTAACCACTACCTTGGCACCTATCCTTCTCCTGGATAACGCTGTGTACGATCTCATCAGCACCTGACCATGTTTGGTACTATGGAACGGAACTGATCTTCAATGTCTCCTCACACGATTGGCATTGTTGTGGACCCAACACAAGACGAACTCATGAAGCCGCTACAATCGCATGTTCACTATGTCATCGTACGGAGGGACCTGCTATGGATCTAAGGCCTTAGTAATACCAAGCCTTTTGACACCCTATACACGATTCATGGCGGAATGACGACAGCACAACTACAAGTACCTGAAAGACGCGCCCAATCACCGGAGACCTCTCTCCGAAGCATGCTCTGCTGCTGCTTTATCTCTTATCTGTTGCACTGTCTTAGTTACTGTAGAGCGAGTTACGTGGTCGTCAAAGAGGTCAGCGCAAGCTTGATGGGTCATACCCCCCCGCAATGACAGCCCCAGCAATAAACGCGCGCTCTTAAGGCTGCAACTCGCGATACTTAGGTTTTTCTTTCTGAGCTTTTGCACAAACCCTTTTGGTTCGTCATCCTTATGCGTTCATCTAGTTCCAATGGCTTACTCCTTAGGTGGCAAGCACAAATCTCAAGGCCTTCGATTCAATTCTCGACAGCATCGCTAAGATGGGCAATACGCTTCCTCAGTTTCATAATTATTCTGGGCTTTTCCGAGGCAACGAGATGACCAAACATGCTCTATGTCTATTCTATCGCGACATCTTGGACTTTCACGCAACTTTGCTAGAGTTTCTAAACCAGAAGCGTGAGTTAGTCCATGTCTTGGTAGTTCACCCTCTGACCACTATACAGGGTGGAAGTCATACTTTGGGTCTATTTGGCCACACTATGCTGGAAAGATAGCCATAATTCGACAGAACTCAGAGCGACACCGACTTCTCCTTGATAGCGAAGTTACTTTGACTCACGTTGCACAGGCTTTGGACGCGCGTTCGCAAGCTTATAGAGCGTACAAAGAGTCTCATGAAACTTACGAGCGCCAAGATTTTGCGACTACCAAGTCGTCACTCAATCCTAGGCTCTATGATAAGACTTTGGAACGGTTGATGCAAGGTTGTATGAGAGACACCGGACGGTGGCTGCTAGAATCAGACGCATTTCAAACCTGGTCTAATCCAAAGACCAGAGCAAAGGCAATTTTCTGGGTCCAAGGGATTCCAGGCGCAGGTCAGCTATCACAATCGCCATCTATTCCCTACAAAATGCATTAACATGAAACAGGCAAAACGTATCTTTCGTCCTGCATCGTGCAGTACCTAAGAGATACAAATTCCGACGTCGTTTTTGCAATAATGAGCTTTGACGCCAGCGAATCGGTCACATCCCTTGCAATTCTACATTCATTGATCTTCCAATTTGTCCACATGAACCCGCCCCTGCGACGAATCTTCTGCGAAGTAATGGAGGCTAAGCATCGTCAGCGTTCGAGCTCCATCGATTTCGCTTCGGATTTGTTCAAAGATCTGATCGATGAAACACCATTATTTATTGTGATTGATGGATTAGATGAGATTTCCTTACCTGAAAGAACACCTTTACTCAAAGCATTGTTCCCTGTGCTGGACGATTGTCCAAATGTCAGGTTGTTGATCAGCAGCCGACACGAGCACGACATCGGTATCCTTCTCAAGTTTCGATCAGACACGATCCGAGTAGATAATGAAAATAGAGAAGACATAAAGAACTACGACTGATCTAACACCACTACTCTTAGCTTCAAGGCTCGGAATAGCGACCTTAGTCAAGCTGCTGCTTGAGGGCGAGGCTAGGGTTGATTTAGAAGACCCCTGGTCCGGTCGGACGCCACTGTCGTGGGCGGCCGAGGGGGGTCACAGGGGATAGAGGACGTGGGAACAAAATGTTGGCGAATAAATTTTGCCTATATCAGAATCACTCAGATATCTCCAACTCCACTTCATCCACGTCTGAGGATGCGGCCTACAGCGTTCTCGTCTCGGTTCCCCTCCTTTCCGCCCACCTCAAAGTGTTCTCCGACGCGATCTCTGGGAATAACTCATCTCTCGCAATTAAACCCGATCCACAATCCTAAAGGTATCAAACTTCACTTTGCTGTAGTTATGCATATCCTGATGTAGATGGTGAAAAGTGGTTGGAGTATTGTATGCAAGGCATGTTAAGAAGTGGTGGATAGTAGCGATGAGAACCGAGATGGTATATAACTGACATTAAGAACAAAAATGGTAAATGGTGACGAGAACCACAATGGTATATAGCGAACGCTGGAGCCAAGATGGTATATGACTAACGCTAAGAACCAAGGCAGGACCGTTGCTGCGGTTGGTTTATCGGAAACCTCGCTCACTTTGTGGACTTTGGTGGGAAGTTGGAGTTTGATGTGTGAAATAGATTTAGGGCTTTGCTTTTCACTCAGCAGAAAAGTCGAAATTTCATAAATCCCAGTCGATTTGTCTAGCCTAGTGATAAATGCTAAATCTCATCAGAGTTTCTCGCTCAATATACAGAATCTAGCCTGAATGCGAAAACAGAGTCATGTTGAGGTAGAAAAAGTGAAATAAGTGGGTACAAGAGTGCCTTTATTGATTAAGAATCAGCACTTTCTGATAAGGTCACCACACGAGAGCTTTCACTTTCTTGAAGACCAATTGTGTTCCCTAGAAGGATGTGCTTGAAGTCTTGCCTCGTTCGTCCCTGCGAAGCCTCCCCATCCATTATGCCATGGACGTTGACCTGGCTAAGCATGATCTAGCATATGATATTACTCTCAGAGGCCACTCGGATGTACTTAATGCCCTTGAGTTAGAAGAGAGTGAGGTTACGCCATCTTCGAATGTAAACCATGTAGAGATTGTAGCCACTCTACATGCGCGACGGGCTACCTCCGCTTCCCATTCAGCCAACACTTTGGAAGAAGAGATAAAGTGATAGGAAAGGTATCAGCCATATCGAACATTCGACGGGTAATGCGGAAGCATTCATTAGAGATAGTAACCTTATGTGACAAGGGAGGTCACGGGACCCTAGGGTCATCAACAGGACCGATATATTAAAGAGACATATAGAAGAAAAAGGAAAAAGAGGATTCACTAACGTTACATGCCCTCCGCAAGGACTCCGTTAATCTTGGTCATTCCTCGTGGTAGTGCCGGTGAGATCCTGCCTATGGCACTAGGGTGTTTATAGTGTGCTCTTTGAAGTCGTCGGTTGTAGTGCTCATAGCCCGTCATTTCAATCTCATACCCTTCGCGAAGAGGTGTCTCGGGAGTAACGAATTGGGGCAGGGTGGTTGTCAGCTCGTCACCATTCAGCCCGAAGAAAAAAGGTAATGAGTACCGGCCAATAGTGGTTCTGTTTTGCACACGGTGGGCTGTGCTAAGGAAAGTATCGTTCGTCAATCGCGCTAGCATGTCTCCCAAATTCACCACGAATGTTCCAGGTTGAAGATCCGGGCTGATCCACTCTCCATTTGCGTTCAAGACCTGTAGCGCTTTAATATTGTGTGGTCTTTGAGCGATCATGGTCATCACTGTGGACAGTGTTAGCATTAAATTCCCACCGTTCGAATGGGTTGGTTCGTGGCTTACTTTGAATATCTGTGTGCGCTCCGAGCCCTGTCGCCTCCTCTTCTGTGGCTGGCTGAGGAGGGTAGTAGAGACCCCGGATTCCAGCTACCGGATAGGTCGATTTCATGTCAAAGAAACTCTCCCTTTCTCCTATCGCCACAGCAACTATGCGGATGAGTTGTCTCATTAGCTTCAAACATGCGGCGCGGTAAGCCTCGAGAGCGGGTCGAAACTTGGGAACAAGTTCCGGGTTTGGCCAAAAATTTTTACGAACTAATAATTTTGGCATTGCATCGCCGACTCCGTGGATATCTGCATAAGGATCGTATGCCACTGTTATCGCCTCTTTAAGGTCTGAATCATGCCATGCATTTTAGCTCGCTGTCAATCTATTTCGGACCGCGATAGAACATACCCCCTTTCTTTAATCTATCGTCATTAGTGCAATAAGGGTCCTCGTATCCTTGGAATGAGTCGGAATTAGATTCATGGACCTCCATCTTCTTCTCCATCGGAAGATCAAAGAACTCTTTGATAGCATCAAATGCGTTCTCAACGATCTTCCAATCAATACCGTGGTTCTTGATTATGAAGAATCCAACACGGGTACAAACATCTCGGATCTCAGCCGTGAGGCGAATCTTATCTTCTGGAGAGGCTGCGGATGACGTCATCGGAGAGACGTCAATAGTTGGGATTTCGGCGAACTGGCCTCCCGCACCGCGGGCTGGGGCAAGCGTCCCCATAACGCCCTAGGAAAGGTGTAGCTGGCTATTGACTATGCCAGCAATGCCGTCTATAGTCTCGATGGAGGTCTGGAGTTGCGGCGAATCTTGCAACGAGCAATAGAAACCAAAATGCGGTTGAGTGTGAATATTCGATTTGTCAATAGTTAATATACTCAACAATTAAACGATCATTACTAAGCAGCGATCACCCCACCATAAATCCCACTCCGCATAAGTTTCTTGAATGTTCAGATACCCTGCTCGAAGCGAAACTAACAAGGTAAAGGCCATGCCAAGCGCTACAGGGGGCAAGAGTTTAGCAGCGTGCAGAGCCCGGAAGCCGGTTGTGCAAGCGAGTGTAAGTTACTCATCATCTTCCTCTTTCCATTCTTCCGGCGCCTCACCCGCATGTGGAACATGAACCCACCCTTTTGGGCTCGTACAAAAACATGCCCAGTACTTCATTATCGGATGCACGTGCTGAGACTTGATACTGAGATCATGTTCCGAATTTATTGTCAGTTGCACACGGTGCAACCCAGCTGGCGATATGTGTGGCATCCCCTAGCTAACTTTAGCCCCTCTTTTCTGTCCCGACTAGCTTTATCTCTTTTATTTATGGCCAGGCATTTTCGGAGACGGGGTTTTAGAAATTCGGAGGTGTCACGTGCCTAATACATAGTATACGCAGGGAGTATACAGTATACGCTGGCCAAGACCCTTAGCGTGCACAGCCACGGAACATCAAAACTTCAGCCCACCAAGCCTCTGCCAGATGCCATCTATCAGATCAGCGTTCTAAGCACAGTTTTGGTCGCGACTTTGCGCTATCCGCCACCGTAGATTGCGCAAATGCACGGCGACTGAAGCACAGTCTTTAGTAGAGTATAAAGTAGATTACTAGCCACTGCAGCTGTGGCTGGGTGCCCGCACGTGATCTCCGCGCACGTGACGCCTCCGAATTTCTAAACCCCGTCTCCGAAAATGCCTGGCCTTATTTATTTGCATTTCCTCTAATTTTCTGCCTTCGTTCCTCCAGGCTGCTTTGCCAAACCGCAAGGCGGGTTGGTTTCCTGTTCCGAAGGGCTCTTAGGGGGCCTCTGCTAAAGCCCCACCTGCCCCCAACGGGAAAGCTGCTTACGTCAAATATCACGTGAGATTCACGTGAAATTCACGAGCAACGGCGGTGCCCAGCACTTTGCAGTAGCCCCAGCCCATAGAGGCCTATCCGTAATGCCGGACCTTGTCGTTGCCCCAGAACGCGCTTGCTTTAGTGAGGGGAGCGAGGCACTGCTTCTTCACCCTTGCCCCAGACTCTACTATGCTCACGAACTGTTCCTACTATTTTGCGTCGGCATTAGTACTAGTTTCGTTCGCCTAGGAGCGCTTGTTCTCCCTATAACTTGTACTCTCCTGCAGCATAACCTTCTTGGCACATGCAAAAAGCTATCCTAGTTCTATGTACTAGTCGAGTAGCTTGTCCTGCATTGCTAGGCATGCTTCGAACTTGTTAGCTTTATTGTCGATCAAGCGCAGCAAAGCTTAGAACGCCTTAATACTCGCAGGAGTAGAATTAATGTCGAAAGCATCGTTACTAAGGACGAGTTAGCACCGTGATACATGATAGACAGACTGCTGCTACTTCTAGGGTAAGGGTACTATGTTGCGCAGCATGGCGTACTAGACTAGCGTTGCGCTGGGCTTGGAGTGGCCAACTTGTAGGGTGGCGCTACTAAGATTTATCACGTGCTATAGCTAGCGCATTCAAAGCTGAATATCGACGCCTATTGGCTACAGACGGAGCTGGCCGGTTTTCTTCTCGAGAAAGCAAAAGTAATATTTTACCTACTCTTTTATACCTGTTGATTGGTAGGCCTTAACTTCTTGCTGCCGCGACAGTTAGCTAAATTATTTCTATTCATGAGCAACAGGCATGGGACTGCCAAGAACATAGACCACTTGGGATAGGTGGCAGTTGACATGGAAACCACTCGGCATGACTACTACACATCAGCGCAACGAGCTAATAATAAATCATAGTCGTCAGACAATCTCCTTTTACCGGGCAGCAGAAGAAGGGCGTAAAAGTAGGCACACTTTTTCTCCCGACACAGCCGGCTTCGCCTATAGCCAAGAGCCTCCTCCTACAACGTGACAGAGTTCCCCCCATAGCACTACCATCAAGCTCTTACCACTCCAGAGTCTTAGCGGGCGGGCCGACCTTAGCTCCACGGCCTTGCGGTCCCCACTCAACCTTGGCCATGCCTCCGGTGAGCGCCCACTGCGCCAGCGGCTCCCTACCTCCTAGAGATGGAAGAGTGCTAGATCTTAGTATACAATATAGTAAGCTCCGGCTACCTCTGCAATAAGACAAGGTCTCTCTACAAGTCCCATTAGTTTAAAGAACGTTGCGCAATTTCTACAGTTACACCGTGACAAATTTGCAGTACATATTCTACGAGCTATGGACACTAACCAAGGAAGTGTGTTGTTTTACCGTTCTTACCGAATATTAGTTAACCTACGTTAGTCTATGTGGATTACTTTCTACATTGGACTTATTGCCGCCGTATATTGAGTTAGATATGTGACTTGAGGCGTTAGGTCAAGCCACATGTCTTCGACGTTCATGCATGTCCTTGTCTCTATTGCCTATTGGTTACTCGTATATGCTCAAATGGCATGTTGTGTAGGGGTTGGCATTGATTTATGACTACTATGCTAGCATCACCGTGTTATATTTATTATATGGCGGCATGAATTGTCTCTGTTCCCTTAGCCCGTGATCTGAACTAGCGTACATGTAGATCCCCACAGAATACTTGCATATCCAAGTTTTTGCTATTTATAGTAGTAAAAATTCCTTAAACGGATCCTGTCCTTAGGAAGCTCGGCTATCTAATTCAACTGCCCCTTGTAAGTCGTTACTACCTCTACGTATTAGATGTGGTAAGGCTGTACAGGCTCTAATCCCCTTGATGGTCTAGCGCGTAATACTGGGAAAGCAAAAGCTGAAGGCACATAGTAACTGTGCAGATATACAAGCCTAGTTCGTGTAAGCTTACACAATAAAAGGGGTTAAATACGTACTAGGAAAACTCCGTAGCGGCTGTTGGTTTCTAGCCTAGCCAACAGAACATAGTATAGAATTACAGTAGTTCCGCACAGCTCGCATAGCGCCGCAATTATGTTTGTAACGATAAAGAGTATTAGTATGCCCTTGACCTCCTAATTGTTTTGCTCTAAGCTCTCATGTTGACGAAGCTTCCAATATAAAAGTGCTGTAGAAACGAGTGGTCCTATGGCAAGAGAAGAGAGGACTACTGATTCGTATATAAAAATTATCCTTGTCTTCCTATTCTAGATAGGAAGGCCTGACGGATCTCGTGTCAAGGGGTTTTCAAGATAGAAGACAATATCGCGTGCGGTTAAGAGGATAATTACTATATATGGCAGATACGTAACAGGAGGGCCTATGGATAAGGCACGAAGATGGCGGGCAAGCTATTCATGCTACGAGTTAGCAAGTCGACGGGTTTTAATAAGGGTTCTTACGTTCGTGCCGATGATCATCTAGAGGGTACATGTAATAGATAGATCTATCCAGTTGAACTGGCTAGTAGAGGTGATCGTCATCGTAACTGCCGTTATATTATTTACAAATAAGCCGACTTGAGCGCCGTCGAATGCAGCAGCCAAAGCCCTCTCCTAAGGCCTGCCCGCCCTAGGGATCCCATTCGTCTCATTCGTTCTATGCGGCTTGAAATCCTGGTATATAAGCCTAACGCTTAGAATCAGCCCAACTAAAAAGCAAACAATATAAGCGGTAAGGATAGCATTCGCTATTTTGAAGAGGAAACAAGTTGCGGAGACGAGCTGCGGAAAATTCGACTAGCTACGACTTGAACGGTACTTATATGCTAGACCCTTCGGTCTTTTGTCCGCCTCGCGCACTTAACTAGTCTATCTGACCTGTTTTAAGGCCTGGCTACGATGGATGCGCCGTATAAACGAGGCCTTGCTGGTACCTTAGTGCAGTGATTATGACTATCAATAGTAGCTCTCCAGCACAGCTGATCGAAGTGTTGGTTGGCAAGGACAGCCGGGGACTATCATCGAATCGGGGCCACCACAGCCTCATGGTGCATCTGCTGCGCCTAGAAGCTCACTGTACGGTGAGGCAAGAAGGCTCATCCTCTCGTCCATGAAACCGTAGAGGACACTGGTAGAAACGTCATCATCATACCAACGGGGACCCTGAGCATCTAGATTTCAATCCCGACCAGTTAGAGAGTGCTAACGAACACCCTAGACAGACGGAAGTCCGTATCTCAGTGGCTATAGGGGCTCAATAACTCTCACATTGCCTGCGTTACGGTATCACCAATGCTAGGGATGGGCTGAGTTTACGAATTGATCCAACTGCGTCCCTAGGTCTGCGGTCTCAGATGCCAGGTGACTTCACCGTCAGGAAATCCGCATGAATATGCCCTGGTACATGGCGTCGAGGCGTAGCTGCTAGTGAATGTCACCGGAGCAGTACAATATAGCAGTCGTATTAGACGAAGGCCTGTAAATCGCTGGAGTTAGCCTTGCGGATCACACGAAAAGGGTTTGTGAAGTATGTGATTGCTTAGTGAGGATGTGGCTTCGGCTACGCAAACCCCAAGCCCTGCACTACTAGTGTACTTATGCTTATTGATAAATTCGTTCAACCTCTGATTTACTTCATCAATTTTCTGATTCGCCTCGTCATCAGCAGGGTTCTTTTTAATGCGGCGAATGAATCGATTGTCTAACTGTGGGAAATTTAAGTGGATGTATGTCTCTTAATTGCATTTTTGCTAAATCGAAGCTAATTATTGTAGATAGATACTTCACGTAGACAAGCAATATCGGAGATCGGGCGTCGGAAGACTTCTATTCGAGTCTGTAAGGATATCTAATCGCCCGGTGACTTTAGGGACGGACTCAATGAATGTATTAGCAATCCAATTCTATAAAAAATTGGAGCCTGGTTCGGAGGGGTACCATTACAGTGGCGGGCGGCTTCTAAGGGGATTTGGCTGGAATATCGACGTCGTCAAGGACTTGGGGTATTGGGGAACTTCGCTGGGTACAGGTCCCGCAATTTTTGCTTTAGCGAAATGGAAGGATAAAATTAGATGCGTGCAGCCTCCCAGGGTCGATAACTAGAGGCTACACTCGCATTTGATCAATACCTTTCACACAAGCGGGATCTGAGGGTATGCAATAGAGAACGACGAAGTTCCAGAGTATTGTAACCGCGCCGGTGACTGCCTGTGATATGTCCCAAACCATAGTTGTCCAGCAGTAACCCAGCTCTCACTCACACGCTCTTTGGCTACTTGGGACGCAAAATTCTGTATCATCTCTCGTGTAGGAGGAAGGCCTCTCTTGTTGTGGGTTGAGTTTCTGCTGGGTGGAGGCCTTGGCTTGTCTTGGGCGTGATTTTTTGAAGTAGTGATCTATTGAGCTTGGAGTGTATATTGTATTAATTACTACTGGTAACGCTTGGGGAGGTTGATTTCGCGGCTGCGGGCTGATCTGGGCGGTGCGGGCGCACCTATATCCTGCACCTCTTCAATAGCCCTATCTTGGGCTATACTGCTTGTATTGATTGCGGCGCTTTTGCGCTGTTTTGAGATGGCTTTTTTAGCCTCTGCGCGATCACGAGCTTTTTGGTACTTGACTTACTTGCCTTACTCGGTAAAGGTATAAGATTATACTAGAAGCTATTAAGGGTAGTGTCCCATAAATGGGCCTAAAAAGAGGCAAGCATCGTGCGACCTATAGGGAAGATTTGCGGTGGCCCAGCTTTGGGCCACTACACC
The DNA here is from genome assembly GCA_028456235.1 of Ophiosphaerella narmari. Lineage (NCBI taxonomy): Eukaryota > Fungi > Ascomycota > Dothideomycetes > Pleosporales > Phaeosphaeriaceae > Ophiosphaerella > Ophiosphaerella narmari. The sequence goes on from JALNQA010000092.1 coordinate 45,673, forward strand.
CTTCTCAGATCCTAGTATTCTGAATTGCTCCAGCCCCAGTTAATATTCAGGACACCATCTCGCATTTCTCAGATTGCTCGGCAACCGTCATTATGGCTACTACGAAGTTGTTACTTTTGACAGTTCTTCTATTCAGTCAAGTTTTCGCTCACACTTGGAATGAGCAACTTACTGTTATCGACAACGGTCTATTTCATGGTAGTAATGGCTATCCTCGCGGCTACGCTTCTCGCTCTAGCGCTGGCTTTAGCGATAATATGATGACATATCTTCTACCGCCGTTAGCTTCTAGGAGAACAAGAATTGATGGCTCTGATCTGCTATGTGCACCAACACAGCGAAGCGCAAATCAAACAAACAACTTTCCACGTCTTTCAGTATCACCTGGAGCCTATGTTGCCATGGGGTACCTTGAAAGTGGGCACGTCACATTACCAAATAACCAACCAGGAAAGCTGAATGGTGCTGGGACCGTTTACGTATTTGGGACTAGTGAACCAAACGAGAATGAGCTGCTGATGGATGTTCTTCAATAGACAAGAGACGGTGCCGGTAGGAGCAAGCGAGGAAGACTAATAACTGCCCAGAACTTTGATGATGGCAGGTGCTATCAAATAAATGACGGTAATATATCCATTACCCGTCAAGAGAATTTTCCAAATCCTGTTAAAGGACAGCCCGGATCTGTACACGAACAATGGTGCGAAACTGACGTCCTTATCCCTACAAATGTCACCATAGATTCTACATACACGATATATTGGGTTTGGCAGTGGCCGACAGCGCCAGGCTCACCTGGGTTGCCTGATGGAAAGGATGAATATTATACGACCTGCTCTGATATTAACGTGGTTGCTGGACTACGTCCACAAATGCTGAATCCTTTGCCACAGCAGGACCCTCGAGTCGCTGCTGTAACTAACTGTCAATATCGCACAGCATTTAAGCCTAATCCACACTGATCCATAAATAGCAATCAAATATTTCATAAAATAGTAAATACTAGTATTTTGGTTCTTTACCGAGTTCATTGGCCTTGAGTAAATATTATTAAGCAGGGTGTTATTTCGAGCGCCTTGCTAGAGACGCCCATACCATCTGCGCCGGGCGCTTGTGGACCTCAACCTCAGTAATCATCTCTAGCTTCCATTTCTCCCATGGAAACCGAAAGCACCACTCAGTATTGTGGCCGGGGCCCTTCTGTATTGGGCACTCGTCGGAGAACTTGAACGTGCGCCGGTGCCACTGGAAGTTGCGGTACTGGCGGCAGAACTGGAGGCGTTTGAGAGCATGGCCGCGATTGATTTTGGTCGCTTTTTGCAGCGGCACTTAGTTATCCTCGACCTTTGAGTACCATCCCAATCATTTGATTACGGTCTTGCGGACTGATATTTGACCCACGGCGGGCATTTCCATCTATTTCTTGTCCAAATCAGCGTTGTGTAGCCATAGTTATGGTGGGTTGAAATGATGATCAGATTGGGAGTTGCATGGTGGGTAGTCTTGGCGAGCGCGTAACTTTTGCGCTAGTACTGTATCAGTTTCTCCACACTTCTCAGCTAAGAGCTTCGATACTGCATCATGTCCTTTCCTCATAGCTATCCAGCATGGTGTGCGCCCAAATTTGTCAGTTGTTCGAGGATCGAAGCGGTATTTGAGCGTCCATTTGAGCGTCCATTAGCGTCCATCTCAGCGTCCATTTGAGCGTCCATTTGAGCGTCTATCAGCGTCCATTCAAGCGTCCATTTGAGCGTCTATTTGAGCCTCATTTGAGCGTCCATCTGAGCTCTATCTCAGCTCCTATCGCTGAGATAGACGCTGACATGGGCGCTGAGATTTTGGTGTTCCAACGCACAGACAGAAAATTGAAAAAAAACCGCATAAACTTTGGCATGTCCCAAAGAGGAGATTCTTGGCCCCGAAGTTTTGCCGGCGTTTTTCGAAGCCCCTATGAAAGTCATTGTATAAGCTACGCTTCGCTCCGCAATAATCAGGAACAGCTAGCTTGAAAGTGGGACGAATTCGGGTGTATATGCGGACCCCGTAGGCAACCAGTGCTATCGCAAACAAGAATGAAACGCCCACGATCCCTGGGGTAGCGTTGCTCGTGTCTCCACCAAACTACGAACGACTTCGCTATCCCACTGCGAAAATTACCACCAACACAGCATCATGAATAAGGACGATGGTCTCTACGCCCGCGAACCTTGCCTTCACCAATATTCTTGCCGGATTATTGTAGCCGTTCTCTACCATCAGGCTCTCAATGATACTCGGGTGGTCGACATCATTTACGGGACGGTGGAGTAGGTCTTGATGCGTGAGCTGTGTGGGCGTAAAGATTATATATTGCCTCTGGACCAGAGGTGCTCTGACGACTTCGATGGCAGGCTCCGCACCATTCCTTCATCAAGCGTTGCCGGCCACAGAACCTCCATGGCTAGTCAGATTGGAGTATTTCTAGTCGGGATGGTACCGTCATCGCTGCCGGTAGGCGTGCAGGAGACGGTGATTAACGTGCTTGGATGATGTTGCGGACATAGATTTATATGTAATCATGTATCTCGGAGAGGGCATTCATCAACTAAGAATGAAGTGCGTTATGAGAATGGAGGTGTCTTGAGGAACGAAACGTCTTTTATATGCCCCATATCGTATGCCTAGAGGAACGATGCCTTGAGGAACGAAAGGCTCTTAATGTTCCTCCGCAATCGTCTGATTGGCTCGCCGCGCTCTTGGCGCGCGTCAGTGCACGTGCGAGCACGGTATCGATCGCCATCGCGATCGCCATCTTGATCGTTATCAACGTCACCTCATCAACGTCAGCTCATCAATGCGAGCCTACGAGCCAGCCCACGAGCCAGCTCGTCGCTGGACTGATGGTCCAATCTGACAATATAATACAGTTGAGGCTATATCGCAGGCCAGGCCCTGTTATAAGTACGTGCGGGGACTAGCTGTATTAGTAATCTTGCTGTGCTTCCTGCAGAGAAGCAACGGCTAGGGTGATTACACAAAGAGCACACGCAATATACTACATTTACTTACTTTAACGTGATCAACTACCCTACGCATACAAAAGTGCGACACATATACTTACGTGCGGTATGTGACCGTCTTAAAAGGAGAGTAAGCATGACCCAGCGTTAATGTTGCCACTACCGACAGGGAGGGCGGTCGACCCGCACCGGCACTAACCTTGCGGGGAAGGCGCTCAAAATTTTTGGCGTGGACGAAGGTGTTTGAAAGTAGGCATGTTTGCCACTAGAGGCAGTGAGCGCTAAGACGTTTTGACCATGACTAGATGAGATCATGTGCAGATCTGATTAGGTACCCAGAGTAGGGCCCATGACGGGAACTAAAATAGACCCCTCTCGCTAGCCAGGCACAACCGAAAATCGGGATATAACAAGTCCAGAGCGAGAGAGCGTGCACTCTAACGCTAACGTTAGGATTCATGCCAGTTCTAAGCTAAGAAAAAGCTAGTGCGATCTGGAGACATGACTGTTCCGGTTAAGCAAGCAGGCCGCCCGCTTACGTTGGTCGTTCCCTTGATTTCACTGCAATCTCTCTAAGACGCGACGCTACCGCAACATGTACCGCTTCACTGAGCACAGAACTTTTCCTCGGTCGTCGAAGATACGCTTCTTATACTAGCAGAAACAGAGCAGTTTAATTCATTCTTGATCTTCTTTGCCAACAGAGCCTGCTCCGCCTTCAACGTTCTGCGATTCTCAGTTAATTGAGAATACGGATTATCTAAAGCCATGGACAGGAAGCTTACGGCCAGTCTCGCAGCTAGCGTGGGGAAAACGCCTTGAAGGTGCGAGTGTTTGGTGTAGTAAGTAATATGGTTGATCTCGCATACCCCGTCAGAATCTCCCTTGTGCCTGTCGCAGAAATTTCGACTACAGAGGAGGCAAGTTTGCGTCGGTCCAGATGTTTCGGGGTTTCCGTGTTTTTTAGGATTACGGGTCCGCATTCGGTCACAAACAAAGCAAGGGAGGACCATAACTGCTGGAGATTGCGGAGGAGTTTGAATATCCCGGGTACGAGACTGGTCGGTCCGAAATGGCGTAAAGCCAAAGGGATTGGAGATTGAATCGAGGTTGTGGTAGCTATAGATATCGATAGTAGAAAAAGAGGGCGAGCAATCCTTTATCACTCTTTTTTTTCACTTCCTTTTTTTTAAGCGAAATATCGGAGGAGGGGGAGGAGGTCGGCCGTCCTCTATTTCCGGTTGCCGCCTAACGAACACCACACCAATAGAACGGTACCAACATTCATCCCGCCATCTACGGATGCGATGGGGTCCGATATCTTTCCTGAGATGCCGCCACGGTCTCGGACTACGTTTCCGGTGAAGGCGCTCACCGATTAATGCACATTGGGGCATTGAGCTGGGCGCAACATAGTTTACCCTTGCTCCAGCATTGGACATCTACAAGATACTATAACTGCGTGGTGCCTCTTTCGTCTCGCCTGAAGGCTCAACGACCACGTCAACAGCGCATGTTGGGGGGAGATGTGGCCCTTTGTCGCTGGAACCACAGCTTGACGTTTCTATGCTTCTTAGTCGCGTTGTATTGGCGTTCACCGGTCGCAACTAGCACAGCTTCCCAGGTCCCTCGAGGATGGCCGCGCAGGCCGTGAACGAATATCACGCTGTGCAGAACCAGCAAGCGCCCTAAATGCATACATAGCTGTATGTTGCCGCGCATCACGAAGTTGCACGATGGCTGTCGCGCACACTGATCGCGGCTTAGAAGCTAAGCGCGGTGGTTGATCAGCAACGGCCTTGCAGTCGCCAAGCCGATAACGTAATTGTAGCTAGTGATGTGCAGAATGGGAACCGCATCAACGCCAAGCCAAAACCAGATACTGCTCCCGGTTCCAGTTGGCTGTACCTGCTCTAGCTTCCGCGGTTCCTTTTCTGATTCCCACTATGAGCACTTTCTGATCCCAGTCTCTGCCGTGGGAGAGGTTTTTGAGTTCGCTATATCATTCCAGCAAGTCATGCGCTTTCTGGAGGCAGCAACACACTCTCCTTCTCCTTATTCGCATGACCAAAGTATCGCCTTCGGCGTTGTCGCGACATTTTTTCTAGGGTGAAAACGATAAAGAGGGATGTGGTATGCTTGAGATGCAGTGGAGTGAGGCTAAAAGCTTCGAAACGGGGCTCACTGTGAGTTAGATCTACACCAGGATCCACAACGGAAAATCAAAGGGGCCTCAAGGACCCGGATCAGACTTTCGGAGTTTTCACAGACACAGTAGACACACGGCTATGTCTACATCGCAGGCTTCCATGAAACAACATTCGAGCTCCATTCAAATCTAAGTCGAAGAATAACAGCTCGTAAAAATATCAGGCAAGACAGAAATGCGCGAGTCCAATAGCTGCATACGTACCGGTAGTACGCACCGGTCCCAGAACCAGCATATGGACGACACAAACTATAGGGGCCTCCAATGCTCAGTCTAGTCATTTCCGTGCACATTATAACACGGCCAGATGGTATCTAATTAGACTGGTGATATATGATACCACAACGTTTTCTTTACTATGTCCTTCCTCCAAACAACGGCGATAATCTCGAATCCCTAAGGTGATTTCATACCCTCTCTCTTCTCAAAGACATCAATGAAGTCGCTCAAAAGCCTAGTATGCTTTCCATTCCTTCCGCTAAAAATGCTCAGTTTCTCCTTTTTCGTCATTGGTGTACCGCGTTTGACTTGTTTCGCCCACAGCTCGAGCATCCGGTCCAATTCTGCCCAGGCAGTTTCGCTAGAAGGGCAGATACCAGTCATTGTCAATGGCGGTCCAAAGTAATTACCAAAGTCTTTCTTCACGGCGCACATGTAGCTAGTATAGTCGTCGGTTTCGAGGTCGAAATCGTATTCAGAGTCACTGCCCAGATGATCTTGCAATTCGCCTCGATACGTTGGTCCCGAGTGGAGGACATGGTTGCTCAGTCAAGCACGTGCGGATATATTGAGTATGTCCGGTATACGCTATGAAGTATGTTAGTAGTAGATCTCTTGCACAAGTTTTTGATTCAAACACACTTCGGAGGATGCTCCAGATGAATGTTGGGGTTCGGTCAGATGGGATACCCGATCAGCTCTAATAAATTATGGGAAGCTGAGCATAAGATACTTGCCCTTGCAAGAAGAGTGACGTGGCATAGCGGGGTCGTTGCATGCAACTTTGACAAATCAAAGTTCTGTTTCTTTTGTTTTGAAAGGCGGGGAATCCAGTGGCGCTATAGTCCGCTCTTCATGACAGGGGTATTTTTGTTGGGAATCCCCTCATTGGGAGCGCTGGTCAACTATACCATTCGTTAGAGAGCATGACTAGAGCGTCAAGCTCTTTCAGACAGATACGAGAGCCAGCTGGTTGTTCCTTCCCCTGCAACATGAAACTTTGTATTGGATGTGGTATGAAGCGGAAGCGACAATCCCCATACAGTTATAGTGGGGAGTGCTAGCTGGAGCTCCTGAAAATCCAAATATGATGGTGTCATAGTAGCTATGTACGACAAAGCTACAGTCGATGGCATGAAATCCGAGGTCTCGGTGGACAACGGCCTTTATCTTACTCCCGCCGATTATGGCAAGCGTAACGATGGTATTCCAAGCCTGTCAATCGAAGTGGGATTACATAATACCTAGTGTACCTAGTGTAAGTACTAGTCGCGTTGAAGCGACATTTACTCACGAGAAGGATACAGCGCATGATGGGTGGGCTATTCTCCGAGTGAAGGTAGATCGGCAAAGTAGCACTTCGGCATCAGCAGCCGGACTTCACGAACAGGTACCGCAAGCACTGTTCTACTGATTTCGCTAAACATAAGTAGCTTATTCAGGCAGGGAAAGCCTTCTTATAGTGAAGCGGATCTGGCCTCCATAGCTGGCGGCAGGGCGAATATGGAAAACGTGATAAACGGAAGGTTGGTGGTTTATACCAGCAGCTATGCCTGGACGCAGAGATCTGGCAGACAGCCGAAGCTTTACCGATCGAATCAGCAGGCACCACTTCACACCAAAAATGTAGCCAGCTGCCCCAGAGTGCGGCAAGAGCAACCTCGACAGTGGACTAATAATAGAAATCAGGGAATTATAAAGACACGGCAGTGCTGCGCCATGTTAGCGCTACACTGGGCGCCAGCTCTGGCTACCTCCAGAAATAAACCAGTTAGAGCGAAAGGTATGTCAAAGCAAGCAACCGTCAGCGATGAAGTCGGTACAAGTTCTTCATCGAGACTAGCGGGGTAGGGTGGAACGAAAATGTCTTCCACCCCCTCCCGCTAACACTGTTTCGGTTAGATTAAAGGATAGAAGAGGTTCCCATCCGCAAGCTTTTTTTTTAGAAAGTTGATGTGCTTTTTTTGGGCTGGCACCTTTTAAATGATAGCAGCGGTTTTTGTTGACCCTGCCGTCCTCCATTCCGGCTACTATAAGAACATTTTACACGTCGTTCTTTACTACTGCTTTGAAAAATTCGCTTCTTAACATTATGCGTTGCATCTTTCTGGTAAGTTCCTCGGCTTACATAGGCTGCACGCCCAAAATGGCGGGCACGTGACAAAGCTGATGACGATCAAGCCAATTAACAGGAATCAGTTTTGAGGTTTTACGCCATTGCTAGAATCAGTTCCTTCGCGGTCTTCCAATCACTTGCGGGCTTCCGTTCTCAATCCCTCGCGGGTTTCTGATCCCTCGCGGTCTTCCGTTCTCAATCCCTTGCGGGCTTCTAAGGCGTTCTGGTGCACTTAATAGCCGCCGACGATTAGCGCTAAGGCTGCGTGTATATACTTACCGACCATCGTTTGTCCAGTTTCCTGGAACCTGGATCTTTACCCGCGTGCGTGCGATGTGGGTCCGCACGCTCGTATTCTGTTTCCACGACCCCGCATGGGATTTAGACTAACATCCTTACGGGATTTAGACTGACATCCTTACGGGATTCAGAATAACGTCCGTATGGGATTGAGACTGACATCCGCATGGGATCTTTCTGTTGAAGCAAGTGATTGTTCATTGATTGTTATGTATGTGAGTGGAACGTCTCATATATATACACGCGCACCCAACCCCTGTTACATGCATGCTTCAGCCACCGTGATATTAACACTCCCACTCGATGGCGAACATCCCTGGGAGATCCATCGAATATCGGTTACGGTGGTAACAGGCCCTATTAAAACCTTCCGAAAACTCCGAAAGAAAAGGAAGGAAAGGGTACCCATGAGACTTGCCATGGTTCAGATCCGACGAGCATCACTCAATACCTAATCCTCTCCGAAACCATTCAAACCTGTCTCGTGCAAGGGGTTTGGTAAACCCATCGGCGACATACTTCAGTTCTACCGTCCCGGCTTCTTGAACCTCTCCTTGCCACTTGCGCTGAATGTCCATATGCTTCGTGCGTGAATGGTATTGCGGGTTTGAGGATAGAGCGATGGCTCCTTGATTGTCGCCACAGATGATTGTTGCAGCTTTCCCTTGACTTAGGTTCAGCTCATCGAGTAGTCTTCTTAGCCAGATCGCTTCCTTGGTTGCTTGCGTCTGGCCCAGGAATTCGGCCTCACACGTCGATAGAGCAACGACGCTCTGACGCTTGGATTGCCAGCTGATTGCTCCGCTTCCAATATTGAACAGGTATCCGGCGGTCGATCGTCGTGTGTCGCGACAGCCAGCCCAATCTGCATCTGTAAATCCTCGGAGCATCCGAAGGTGGCCCTTGTAGGTAAGCTTGAGGTCTCTTGTGCCCTTTAGGTATCGCAGGATGCGTCGAGCGAGCTTCATGTGTTGCGGTCCAGGGTTCGCCAGATGACGGCTCGCCATGGATACCGCATATGCTATGTCTCCCCTAGTTCCAAGCATAATGTACATCAGGGATCCCACAATCCGTTGGTATTCCGCCCTTTGTTCTAGAGGGCAGCTGTATTCGGGACTGTTCTCCGTCGGTGGCGAGGTCTCAATCGGCATGCTGACGGGGTTGCAGTTGTTGATTTCAAATTGATGGATGATCCTGTCGATGTAGGCTTCCTGGCTCAAGTACAGTATTCTGTTCTGGCGATCTCGTTGAATGGACATGCCGAGATAGTAACTGCACGGCCTAAGGTCTGTTATGTGGAAGCGGTTTCTGAGAGCTCTCTTGATCCTCTTGATCTCCGCAATGCTTGGTCCAACGATTAAAAGGTTGTCAACGTACACGGCAATGTACATGTTGCTTCGTACGAAGATGCCAAGGTCGGCATTGATTGGTTCGAAGCCGAGATTGCGTAGGAAATTGGTGAGTGTTTGATACCAGGTTCGAGGAGCTTGCTTTAAGCTGTAGAGTGCTTTTCGGAGTTTGCAGACCCTTGGCGTGCTATCCGTTATGTAATGGGGCTGTTCAACATAAATCTCGTGATCTATATCGCCGTATAGGAAGGCTGTCTTGACGTCTATTTGTTCGATCTCAAGACCTAGGGCGGCCGCGATTGCGAATAGAGCCTTGTAGCTCATTGGCTTGACGATAGAGGCGAACGTTTCATTGTAGTTGACGCCTTCTTCTTGTGTAAAGCCTCTTACTACCTACCTAACTACCTTTGTAGCGGACAACTTCTCTATTCGGTCCTCGTTTGAGCTTAAAGACCTATTTTCCGCTAAGGACCCGTCGGCCCTTGGGGGGATCGACGAGCTCCTACGTTTTGTTCTGTTTCAGTGAACTTACCTCTTCAAGTATTGCCTTTTCCTACTCAGGCCAGCTTGTGTCGTTCTTCGCTTGGTGAAGGGTTCTTGGTTCAAAGGGCTCTGTTTCTTCTGCAGCTACTGTTAAGAACGTTGGAATTACGTTGCCTTCAGGTATATTCATGAACGCAAGTTCCTCTTTACCGTTATGAGATGTGTCTGGTGTGGCCTGCGAGAAATAGACCCTGAGTTCAGGGTGACGTTCTATAGCTGCCTGTCGTGCTCTATGAAGTGATCGATCAAGGCGAAGTCTCGGCTGTTGCTGTTCTCCTGAGTCTTAATTATATCGAGCGTCGTCCCGTTGCTGGTCGCTACTAGGCAGTGATTCGTCCCCTTGTGAAGTCTCTAGAAATGATTCGAAGGCATCGTCACTCCTAAGAGGCGACGGGGTGATGTCTCCCTGCTCAGCAACTGGCTGCGAGTCATTGTTACTTAATTGGGACATTGTTTGCGAGTTCTCGTCGCTTGCCCAAGGTATGATTTGCGAGTCCTTGGCGCCCACCGAAGTTCTTTGCGGGTCCTCAGAGTCCGCCTGAGGTAGTCTTTGCGAGTCCTCGGAGCTCGTAGCAGATAGTGCGCGCCCTGATGGCACTATAGATACATAGCGCCCAGAGGCTAGTACGGATGCATACTGTATACTTACCAACGGTTGATTTATTCGCCCCACTGTCATACTCCCCCCTGCGGCAGCAGTTGTTACCGTAGGTGAGCCATATATTTTAGCTCCCACATCTTGTATGGTCTGTGTGGAGGGAGTTATAAGGGCTTCTTGAAATTCGGCATTTGGGGTCCTAACAATTCGTCCATCTTCTAGTAGGATGCGGTAGTTGGTATTCCCCCCGTAGCCTAGTAAGATGCATGGCCTTGTTCTTGGCTCTGTCAGCTTCTTCCTTTGCTTAGGTGGAATCAGGTATTCCCCCCTTGGCCCGGTCACTCTTAGTTGTAATAGGTCAGGCTTCTCGCCGTACCATGTTTGGTACGGCGTTATCTGCAACCTTGACGAGGGCGATTGGTTCGAGGGGTATGCTGCTGTTCGAGCTATTTCTAGCCAAAACTTTGATGGGGGTTTTGTATATGCTAGTGTTGGTCCCACTTAATTGTATATTGTCTTGTAGGCTCTTTCAGCAACGCCATTTTGCTAATACTAGTTGACGCCTATGACTTTAGCTTGGATTGCCTAAGAGAAGAGTAAAAATTTCATTTCTTCTCCTACTTGTTTAGGAATCCTATCAAGACAAATGCGTCTACATTTTCTTTCAGGACGCTTATTGTAATCGAGAAAGAAGCGTAGCGATTCGATTACGAATCCCTATCTTCGTAAGATAGGAATAACTTCGATCTAGCCAGTAGAGTCGTCGACAATAGTAAGCCAGTAACGACTTCAATCAAGGCCTTCATCGAATGGGCCTGCTACATCCATGTAGAGCAATTCTATTAGGTATTCTCCCCTCTAGCCTGAGTGATTGTGCGGTTTCTCAGTTATTCAGCCCTAAAGGTATAGATTGCATAGTTCTCGTAGCTCTATGTCCCGAATTCCATGAGCTTGCTTCTTAAGCCGTCGTAGGTTCGCGTCGCTTATATAGGCTAGTCAGTTGTGCCAAAGGGTTATCTACAGGCTAACGTAATAGGCTAAGAAAGAGAGATTTGTCTATAGGTCAAGCGCGTAGACTCCCTGGTATTCGCTAGCAGTATACAAGTTCTTTCGATTTGTGCTGCGAATACTAGCTCCCTAGCTAAAGAACTCGATTTTTGCTCCGCGCTTAAGTAGCTAGGGCACGGATATAAGATTTGCGTTTGCGGTTGGGGCAAGGGGAACGTTGTCAAGGACAAGCTATCTCCTTCTGCCCTATACGCTGCACAAGACATTTATTGTCCCTGCTCCTAATAGGGATGTAGAGGAGTTAACGCTTTTCAGCGATGGCCCATAGTACTTGTTCATTTGAACAAACTTTGAGACATTATTGCAGACGTGCTGAGCACAGCTGCTGTCGACAATCCAGGCGTCGCGGATTAGGAGTGTCTTCGTAGCCATCATTGCGAGGGAGGAGCTAAGTGCAGCTCGATTATCTTCAATAGCCCTTCCGAATACCGCATTAACATCCTCCTTTGTAGCCTACATCGCCATGAAGGTGGGCTTAGTTGAGTCTTTTGGCCCGCTCGCGTCGTCGTCTTCGTTATCAGTAGTGTATTATCTCTTCGATTTGTGTCCGTTGGGGTGCAAGCCCCGTAGCCTTGTCAGATTGGACCATCAATCTAGCAACGAGCTGGCTGCAATACGAATTACGTTCTGGCCCATGTGCATCTACATACGATCCATCTCACGCACGAGCTCACGCACGAGCCGGCTCATGAGCTGGCTCGCAGGCTCGCGCTGATGAGTTGACGTTGATGAGGTGACGTTGGTGGCGATCCAGATGGTGATCACGATCGCGGTGGCGGTCGGTATCGCGCGTGCACCAGCAACCTCAACCTTTGTGAGAATCGACTCCATCACCGCGCCAGCAGCTGGGCCAGCAAACCAGTGGAATCTTGATGCATCAGGACTCAGCTGAGGCGGGCGCCGACCCACGAACCGGCGCATCCCTTGCAGAGGCTCAAAAGACCCAAAGACCCAACCCTTGCTGAGCCTCAACGCCAGCTGAGGCTCGCCCTGACCGAGGCTCCGCCATCGCCGAGGTATCAGCAGCTGAGAAACTTGAGGATATTTAGAGGAGCGCGATGGCAGATAGAATAAAACCAGAGCAATCAATCAATCAACTTTTTGACTCACTCAATTCAATCAATTTCATCAATCTCTCAATTCTGACGTTCTCGTGCTCGTAGTGGCCAATCTCAAAACTGCTTTTCAAACCCCCTCAAATCTGACAGCAGGAAGGATTGGGCTTGCTGTTTCGATGTTGCGGATTGGTGTTATAATACCGTCACTTAGCGGAATGCTCAATCGGTCGCGTCCTGCTATTTGTTAGCCCGTATTCAAGCATGAGGCATTTAGATGTACGTACGGACGTGACCCCATCGCAGGCAGCGCTTGTACCGCCGCGCCGTAAAATTGTACAGGAGATTGGATGAGTCGGCCGGATTAATAATATGCCTAGGTTTATGACTAAGCACTGGGCGCTTGTTCGATCAGCGTCTCTATCCATCTCGTATCTCTTTCCTCTTCGCAAATCTAGTTTTGGGCCTCCGATGCTAAAATCTCGATCGTTGCTCCCGCCTCCCACTGTCCCTGCCGTAACCCCTATTACTTAAAGACTCCGACCGAAACACACACGATAGCGCTGGGACTACAATCATTGTAGTACACCTGATGGAAGACTCTGTTCGTTACCCATGTGGATTGAATGGCCGGGATGTGGTGGGCGTGGGCATCACCGGGATCGTCGCTCGCCTTGACGCCGTCATAAAGTTCGTTGATTCATCCAAGCAACTCAAGCACGAAATGATTAAAAGAGAAAGACGTGTCTACCAGCGTCTCGGATCTGAATACCAAGGAGTTCTTAGATATTTTGGGACCTTGAACGATGCTCTTATCCTTCAATATGCCGCTAATGGTTCTATAAGACAATACTTCGCCGGTAAAGCCAGTCCAGCCCCTCTTCCTCTACGAATTCGCTGGATCCACCAGATTACAACCTCAATCGTTTTCATCCATTCTAAAAACGTAATGCATGGAGATATCTCCTGTAACAACGTATTTCTCGATGAAGAGCTTAACGCGAAGCTCGGCGACTTTGGTGGATCTCCGATTGATGATGAACTCCCTCTTGTCTGTTATGAAACGAGTCACGAGCTCCCCAATCAAGAAGGTGTTTCAGACAAAAGCGAGATCTTCGCTCTTGGCTCTACCTTCTATGAGGTTATGACAGGGTCGAAACCATACAAAGGACTTTCGGATCAAGCGATAGTCGACAAATACAGCCGGGGGAACTTTCCAAGCGTAACGTCCCTGCCCGCATTCAAGGATATAATTGCTCAGTGTTGGGACCAAAACTATACGAGTGTGGAGGAGTTGCTTCGGGACGTGCAGACTGAAGGTATATATTTTATTGGCTTTATTTACTAACAGCTAATGATTTCTAGTTGCTACCAAATCTAAGCTCGCCTCTCGAGACTTGTCAACCTCGGCCCTTTGTAACGTCAAATTTCCTCTGGGCATCGGTTTTATTTCTGTAGTTGCTGTGGTAGTATGGACAAGAATTCGTAAATAACGGGCCTATGTCGATGGTTTCTGTTGCTTTTAGCAAACACTCAGGCGTCATGAGTGGTTCCGTACCAACTGGGGTGGACAGTCAGGGCAGTCGCCCGGCACCTTCGACGAGCCTGTTTGAATAATTTGGCCATTTTGGCCCTTGGCAGGTGTTGAATCGGCACAGCGGTGCCCATTGGCTTTGGCTTTCGTGCATTCATCCCAGCGGGTGTCGCCCACTACGTGCCGAGGCGTAGCCCTGCACTTGGAGTAGTAGAATGATTGATCGTAATAGTGACACATTGTACGCTACGTGGAGGCTTTCGAGTGCTGTTTGAGTAGTCGAGGGAAAATAATACTGCTGTTGTGAACTTTATACATACTCAGGAAACAGTTGCAGAACATCAGAGGCTTAGTGAGACTGCAAGCACTAGGATGGCGACTACTACTTAGCAACGCTCCAGTGGGCTCATCACCCCGCATTCGTTAGGCGCAGAAGCCACCTCATCCTCGCTGGCTGAGAGCGAGGGTCCTCCATCGGATGATAGACGAGGCACCGTGGACCAGAATGCAGCGCAGTGGATCCCCCACCAATCGATTTCCTTCTCAAATGCATTGATCTGTGCCGCTCTCACTAGGTTAGATATGCAGACGACTAGAAGTCGACAGAAGACTATGCGGCGCAGGGATGGGTGTAGCGGCATTTCCAATAGCCTTCAGCCTTCAAGGAGGCGATCTTGACAGGTTCACGGCCTCGGGGATACAAAGTCCAGTAGCCCAAGGTAGATCGCCCAACAGTGAGCCCACCAATAAGGGTCTTCCACACTATTTTTAGCACGGGGCTCTGGGCCGATTGGTGTTTTTCTGTCTCGAGAACGTTAAACCTGATTCCTATCGGCGAAACGAGCTAGGCCCGCCTCCACACTTCCGCATCTCCGTGTTCCCGGCTTGCTCTGTACAGGTCCAAAGAGGTGGGGCACTCCCAGTAAGCCTCTCGATGTCCTGGGGGGACAGCTGGTTGGGGGTGTGATCGGTCCGTCTTCGCGCGGTTGCCGCTATACGACCACCGCGGACCTTATGGATAGAACACATTGTCTAGGTCTCATCGTGTTGAGATTGTAAGAGGGTTGAGACGTGTGCCCCTTTGCCCATCAACATCCTCAGCTAGAAACGGCTGACCCTCCCGCCGCAGAACGTAGAACCGATAAGGCAGACATAATATAGGATGGGCGTATTGTAGGTAGTGGGGTGGGTGCAAGGTTAGGTTCTATCTATAATAGGCCCTGGAACAAGACGTTGTCGAGGTCTTGTTCTACTAGAAACCTATCAGATTTGAAGGGGTTTTGAAGCCTTTGCACGATGTAGAGTCAGTGGCACAAGAACGTAGTAAACGATTGATTGATATAGTTGACTGAGCTGATAGATTACTCGAGTTGATGAGTTTGATGGAACTGGCTGAATGCCGAGTTGATAGAGGCTCGAGTTGACGAGTTTCCCCCCGAATCTACTAATTGGTTCGCCCAGCCGGTCCTCCGACCCAAGCGTTGATACGGGTTAGCTCGCTCGTTGTCAAGTCAACTCAGATGCTAGTGGATTCGATAATCCAATCTAACACACCCCTTCAGCTTGAGTCTACTCAAGCTGGACCGAGCGTCATATCGTCAAGTTGATTCTAGATTTCGTCGAGAGGAGCCCCGTGCTGCACCTAATGTGCCTCTATTTGTACCAGTCCGAGCTGAGTGAGGAAGTACTCCCATTTGTTGGCCGGCAGGACTTTGGTGAAGCCGTCAGCAGTCATCTCGGTAGATAGAGTATATTGGACTTGAATTCGACCAGCTGATACCCCCTGCCTCAGCTAGTGGTTGTATATATCAACGTGCCTCAGCTTGGTCTGGAGCTTGGCCAGCTCTTTGGTTACGAGCCGGATCGTCCGCGTATTGTCGCACTAGATTGTAATTTGACGCGTTGGCAGCTTGACTTGCAGCTCATCGAGTAGTCGTGATGTAAGTAAAGCCTCTTTGGCCACTCGCGACAGCGCCAGGAGTTCGGCTTCGGTTGTCGAAGTTGTAACAGTATCTCGCTTATTAGCTCGCCACGCAATAAGCCCGTTGAAGAGTTTGATTGTGTATCCTTGGGAGCTATATCTAGACGCGTAGTAACTGCTGCAAATAGTAGAGAGCCGATTTTACGCTAATACTTATTGACTCCAGCTGGAGTTGACGAGCCCTCATTTAACTTGAGCTCGATGGCTGCCATAGGCGTATTGTAAAGTACGTCTCGCTTGTCGGCGAGCCGGCTTATTTTGTCAGCGTACGCTGCTTGCGATAGCTAGATGAGACGTTGCTCTCTAACCCGTATAACCTCTACTCCTAGGGACCACTGTAGGTCTGCGCCGCCGGTGATAGTGTACTTTGCTTTGAGGAGCTTAGCCACCTCTTCTGCCTCTACGGGCTTCTAATAGTGGTATGCCACTATAATATCGCCTACATAGAAGAAGATGGTAATGCAGTCTCCGATTAAGCAGCATGGCTCATGTAGCACTATTTTGAATCCGATAGCGTTGAGTAAGGACGTGAACTCCTTCTGCCATAGTAGAGGCGAGAGCCGGAGTCCATATAGAGCTTTTTAGACTCGTAGAATCGTACCAGCTTTTTGATAGCCCTTTAGCATTCTCATATATATCTCTATCTATAATGCGCTCTAGAACAAGGCGTTGTTGAGGTCTTATTCTACTAGAAACCCTAAATAGATAACCTCTTGTTCTAGTATATTAGGATTTCGACGGAACAAGGGGTAAAATGAATTCCAATATTACTGGAATTCTATAGTCTAGTGCAACAAGGTATAGCAAGTTAATTGCAGTAATTTCCATGATAATCCGACTACTATATAGTAAGATATTGAATGAAATGTAGTAGAGTTGTAGTGTTCGTTAGGGTAGGCCGTGCACTTGCAATAACACCAAGATTAGGGTTCTAGGTACTGTATACCCCTAAGCCTATTTACATTTTATTTAGGTTTTTTCTTTACTTCAGCGTTATTTCGAAGACCTCCATCAGTCCGCTACCATTAGGGTTCTTCTACATCCATCACATAGCCGCCTATGCGGGACACGTCTACGTTACCATCGATATTCATCTCGTCGAGGTCAACCCTGGCAAATGCATTAGTACCAAATTCGTCGCTATCAGCTTTGCGCCAGACAGTAGCTTAAGAAAGTAGGCTGCGGGCGTCGAGCTACGGGTGTCGAGCTGCAAGCGTAGCAATACCGTAGTGCTCATAACAAAAGAGTTGCGGGTAGATTTAGCCGGGTAGGCATAACTCACATCTCCGTTAGAGCCAGGCCTAAGTAGGATAACAGGGCTCGGCGGCAGCGTAGTGTCTTTTTCAACATCTTTGGGTCTCGTCTTAACAACTAATCCTTCAAGTGTTCGAATAGGACGAGGTAAAAAGCCGGGCCGGGTATTGTTATAAGGGCGCTCGTGTCAATAGATGTACTCGTCCCAGTCAAGCCGACCCTCACCAGCAGTAAGAGGCTAGCAATTCTAAGGCCTTTGCGGCCGTAGTTCCGCCAATGTCACCTCGACTAAACATTTTTCGCTCTTAGATAGCTAGTCGTAGGGGTAAAGGAGGAAGAAGAGGCTCGATCAGAAAAGCTATGACACTAACAGTAAGGGTTATTGCGTGTAGACCTAAGCCTGTTCCTAGCTTTTCTTGCATTTTGTACCTAAAATCCAAAAGGACTACATTATTGTAGCGTAGTTAGACAACAACAGTAGTAGCATTAAAGGTTACTTCACTTGTTTATATGCTGCAAAAGGATTCTAAGGTCAAGCCTACTACTTCTTGTTAATCCTAGTCATAGCGCATATTTATAACGTTAACTTAGGGTTTTTTAAGCCTATATAACCCTAGTTACTACTCAGTTAAGTTGCGTTCTACTCGCGTGCGGTATCCATCGCTTAACATGTAGTACAATTCTTCTAGGACCGTGTGTTACTCTTCTACTAGCCAATACCTTCTTTAAGTAGTTCCTTGCAAGTACTACACCTCAAAAGCAAAGATATTAGGTCTAGCAATCAGGGGGAGGTTATTACGATAGAGAAGTCGTCTCTGCTAGCCGGTTCTAGTTGCTTCAACGGGAGCGGCCCAGCAAGGGACAGGCAACTATAGGCTCTAATTCTACTTGCGTGCAGTACTCCTCGTTCAGCATGCTACACAGTTCTTCCAAGGCCGTAACTAGCCTTTTGTTAGTTAATAGCTTCTTAAAGTAGACCCTATCTAGGTATTGCATTATAGAATGCCCCCCTATTCCAAATCTAAACTTCTTTCGGGGTAGCGTCTAATGCTTAGGCTACCCCAACTCCCCAAATTCCCCCGCGTCACCGTCTTCATTATTAGGAATAGTCAGATATTACGACGCTCGGGTGTAACAACAAGAGCAAAAATATGCCCACGTAGTAGAAAATGCAGACTAGAATACAAAATACATAAAGTCATCAACACACATCTTCCTAACAGACTACTACGTATAATTCATCGTCAAGAAACCTTTGTTTCAATTCTTATCTTCTTTTTCTTCTTTCTAAAAGATTGCTTTTACGTTTAGGCATCGCGTCCTTAAGTATTCCTACGCAGGCATAGCAGAGCGGTCTATCGCTCCTGCGCAGACTATACGAGAGCGCCTAAAGCAATTCAATCTCCACCTAAATAAACTAGAACCTGTTATCGTATGTCGCACATGCCGGTTCTCTCTCAGTAGCTCGGTTAAGTGCATCGTATACTATGTTGTAGATAAGCATAAATATTCAAGGGATCTAGCAAAAGACCTAGGCCAACTACTAAGACTATACACTATCCTAGGACCAAAGGAGCTGCGCCTACGACCAGATAATACACCTCCTCATCCACATCTTTTCAAGCATCTTAGCATGATGTGCAAGCATTGTAGACAAAAGACAACAAGCGCCGAGATCCTAGCCCGTTATCTATCAAAAGGGCATAGCATAAAGCAGAAGACTTTTACATAGCTTTGCAAGCATAGAGTCAACGGCGTCATACTACAAAGTTAGGACTACAATAGAGCGTATAGATATTAGATTATCAAAGCAGATTGCTTACCAGCTAGTAGTACGTTCGAAAACAGTCTACTACAAGAATCTACATCACGCCTACAGCGTCTCGGGCAACTCTATCTTAATAGGCGCGAACGTCTCATCAGCAGTCGAAGAGTAACCAATAACATTAGTAGCTGCAACATAGCTCTCAACACCAACTAGATACGGCGCACTAGTTGGGCTGAGACTTTTGCTAGTGCAGATAGAAACCTTCTTGTCCAGCTCGCTCAAATTCCACACGATACAGAGAGGAACCTCGCACTTGGTGTTTATGACGGCATAGCCGTGTACAGCTCCAGGAACGATAAGCGTCGGCTGTCTTATTTAGTCGCTGTGCTAGATCGGGTTTTTGATCGATGTAAGGGCACCGTCCGTTACACCAATGTTTCGATTCGGTGCTTGCTCCGCAGCTCGTACCCAGATCATACCTACAAGGCACCGTTCGAATTAGTTGGCCGGAAAGCAACCACGGAAGGGTACAGAAGGCTATTCAAGAAGGCTGTTTGCTTTTGGCTATGCTTCTAGAGGCTGAATTCCCCTGCGAGACAAAATCTCCTGCAGAGATCTCTCACAGACGCACAGAGTCAGTCCTTGAGGGAACTGTGGTGCGACGATGTATGGGCAGCCATGCCCGGAGTCCAAGGCGCGGGGCCAAACGGGCGTGAACCCGGTCCAGATGCTGTTCCTCCATTAGACAACGTTGCATGGCTATCGGAAGATTGCTTCGAGGACATGGGATCGACATACACAGACAGCAGTGACGAAGAGTTAGAAGGACCGGAGGGAGCACCTCAAACGTCGCTAGATATCCGCGATCGGAGCCAGCAGGACAGAACGAGACCGTCTTCAAATCGAGATCGGCCCAGCAGCAAATTCCTAAACCAATCCTATAAGAGGGGTGATGTTCAAATTCCGGGCGCGATAACAAGCGCAGAATAGCCCACTCCACTAGAGGATCCGCTTTTTCGCTTCGTTGAATTTTTGTCCACGGAGGAATATGAGAATGGAAAGCTATCACCCACCATACTCATCTACATCAATGGCATTTTAGGCATAAGTCATGACGGGTCGACATTTGAACGCGCAAAGAACTATACATCAAAATAGTCGGCTCTAATATACCGCATCCGGGTGGTCATTCTTGAAGCTACCCTTCCTCAATTCGCCCATGATAGGTTAGGTTGGAGGGCTAGACCACGCTTTGGGCAGATCGACATGCTCAATGAAATTCGAAAGAGAATTTTATGCCTAAGATCGCCAGCTCCGATGAACGAGCTACAAGTTTACGAGACTATGGGCGTGTCATCAGCCGCTCCGGTGGCCCATCCTTCTGCGTGACTTGGAGTGAGGATGGCTAGATTGTTTCTTGGGATAATCAATATCCGTCGATGTCGCAGTTCCGGTAGGTTGAACATCGGAGATATGCTGAAGACCTTCTGGTCACGATTGAAGAACAGGGTGAAGAAGAGTACCGCGGCATAGGGGACGAGGAAGTCACTAGCTGGTTATGTAAGAGACTAGTTGTGTCAGGGATCGAGAGTACTGAGATGATACGGCAACTTTGGGTGTGTACGCGAACGGTAGTTAAGGTGCATGTACAATAATGTTTATAGATAGGAACAACTATATACACTTAGCATCAGACTGCGATCGTCAATTTCGAGAAGCATCTCCGGCAACAGCATGCTGTATCTTCACAACAACGACGACAGATAGTGTAGCACTTCAGCAAATTTACGCTCGTCAGTCCTACCTCCACGCGACCATCACGAACAGCGCTTCTTTCGTTCCTAATTTAGAATAGTCCGCGACTCTAGGGGCGAGTCACCCCCCGAGTCGCGCTAGTCACGAAACAACCCCTTTTTATGGCCTAGTTAGGTTTAGCCCTGCCGTGGCCTAGTGCATACTCCAGAAAATACAGCAGTAATTGCTGTACCCATTTCTGTCATGTGCATAGTAACCTTCTAAGAAAGGACAGCTCTCCGGATCTAATATCGCTGAAGCAGTCACACATCACCAAATGATATGGGAGAAAGTGCAACACAGTACTATGTATGGTACGTTTTTGTCGCCAGAATATCAGAAGACTGGGTGTTCAATGTTGTTAGACTTATACCACACGAACAAACCCTCTAGAACCCTTTCCCGACGAACCCAAAGTACCACGCCATAACATTTCGTCGGGATCTTGTGACAATGATTCATAATGCTCACCTTCCCCTCCCCTTCTTTGATACCTCACGACTCCCCCAACATCTCCCGCTTGGCACTCAAACTCTGACTATCCCCATAAATTGCCGCAATCAAGCTTCCATCAGTTTTCGGGAACTCCCTCTGCAGCGTCTCCACACCCTGATCATGTTCGTCCCTCCTGCCCGCCGCTTCGTAGCTCTGCATGACTTCGATTTGGTGCGAGCGGTCCGAGCCCGTGAGCAGCACGAGGTCTGTGGCGGAGCGTTGGGGTGGGAGGGATGGTGGGATCTTGGAGGGGTGGGGTTTAGAGGGAGGTGTTTGGGAGTAGGGATTGGAAGCGTAGGTCGAGCCTTGCGGATATGGTGCGTGGAATTGGTATTGCGCCTGCATTTGCGCCTGAGGAGGCTGATACGACTGCCCCTCGCCGTCTTAGCCTGCTTCGTCGCTGGAGCAATATCGCTGCGGGCCTGGTGGGTGGGATCTTAGGGGTTGTTGATGCGGAGGAGGGCCGGGAGGCGGCGCGAACCCGCCTTGGTGGTGCTGGTTCTGCTCCTGCGCGTGGGGATTGTGAGACGAGGTTTGGTCCTGGTATGTGGAGTATGAGTTTGGGTTTGGGTTGCCTTGGGGGCTGCGGCTGGTCTCGTCTGGCCAGGGGTTGTCGTGGGATGCCATCACGTGTGATGGGTCTCGGGGTGGAGGGAAGGGGGCAGTTGGCGGGTAGGTGGGACGAAGTGGGTGGAATAGAGGGTGAGCGAAAGCGGGCAAGATAGATAAGAGGTTGTTGCTCAAAGTGCTTTATAGCTTGAACAGATATCCGTTATATAAGATTCGCTAATGGCGACGACTCTTGCGACTTCTATAGTGTATTGCTTCAACATCCGATGTGACCGGTCAGTTTCGCTATGCATAGCAGGGTACGCAGTACTTAGCGCAGTTACCTGCTCCTTCTGTCTCAAATCTTCATCCACATCCTCTGCGAATCATGCTACCTCCCTTCAGTACATTGTCCCTTTGCCACCGCGTATATATTACAACGACGTGTTTGCATACCATCTCGCCGGCTCGAATACGTTGCAAGAGCGATCGCTGCGAAAGTTACGAAAGCTTGACTAAATTTCGCAAGGAGCTTGCGGCTAAGCGTAAAGGTTAGTATGCATCGGCAAAACCAAGTCTGCCCATGTTTACAAAGGAATAGAAGCCGCTAAGCGCCGAAGAGAGGGGAGAAAGGAGTTGCAGCAAGAGCGACTTGGAGCAAAGACTATCTCGAATCAAAATTGGCTAATGAAGCTGGAGAAGAAGAAGGAGGAATCTCCCCCAGCCCATCCTCCTTCTTGCTCTCCGTCTTCGCCACCTTCGCCGCCGCACTTCCCGACAGCTTCAACTTTGGCGGCACATTATCGCTGCTTAGACTCGGCGGCACAACTCTCAGCGGACTTTGCGGTCCCAGTTTCCGGGACGGTGTAGCTTTGACCGGTTTCTCCCTCCCATCTTCCTTCTTGCCATCTGCTTCAAGCGCGTCTTCCGCTACCCGGCCCTTGGGCTCTGCAATGCCGCCCTTGGGCTCGTCGTCATCGTCATCCTCGTCGTCTCCCGCCGCCCTTAATTCCCCAAACGGCACGCCGTAGAAGTGTGCAATCTCAGTCAGATATGCGTCGACAAGTTCTCGACTGGGTGTCTCAACCTTGAGCTCCTTTATCACGCGTTCAGCCACGCCCTCGCCTTCCATGATCGTTAGCGCAACGTCCTTGCCAAACTTCTCCACCAGCAGTGCGTGGACAGTATGCATCTCCTTCACTTCTGTCCGCGGCGCAGCGTATATTATGCTGCGAACTGCTTCTTCGAGCGCGGGATCGAGCGGAATAGCAGGCGATGTGGCAGTCGCGGGCGACGATTCGAGGAGCTGCGAGTGCGCGGGCAGGAGTTCGCAGTAGAGTTCGGAAATCTCGTGCAGTTCGGTGGTGATGTTGGACCGGATGATGTTTTCGACGCGTATCCGTGCTGATAGCACTTTGCCTGCCTCGAGGAGCTGTGCCGTCTCTCGCCGCCGTTGTTTTGCTTTCGTGCTATCTTTCTGCTGCACCATGCACAGTTGTGATATGGACAGCTTGAGCTGCACTTGAGCTTCGCCTACCGCATGTTACCTGTCTGACGCGTACATGAGCTGCGCAACACACGACTAATGAAGTTGGTGGCGCCATCTTGATGTCAGATTTGAGGGGTTTCGAAAAGCAGTTTGAGATTGGCTACTACGAGCACGAGAATGAGAAAAATCAGAGATTGATTGAATTGATTGAACCGATGGATTGCAACGATTGATTGAATTGAGTGAGTCAAAAAGTTAGTTGATTGATTACGCTGTCTTATTCTATCTGCTATCGCGCTCCTCTATATATCCTTAAGTTTCTCGGCTGCTGATACCTCGGCGATGGCGGAGCCTCGAGCCTCAGCTGGGGTTGAGGCTCTGCAAGGGTTGGGCCTTTGAGTCCTTTGAGCCTCTGCAAGGGATACGCCGGTTCGTGGGTCGGCACCCACCTCAGCTGAGTCCTGATGCATCAAGATTCCACTGGTTTGCTGGCCCAGCTGCTGGAGTCGATTCTCACAAAGGTTGAGGTTGCTGGTGCACGCGCGATATCGATCGCCATCGCCATCGCCATTGCCATCCGGATCGCCACCAACGTCACCCCCCAACGTCAACTCATCAACGTCAACTCATCAACGCGAGCCTACGAGCTAGCTCGTGAGCCGGCTCGTGCGTGAGCTCGTGCGTGAGATGGATCGTGTGCATATGCACATGGGCCAGAGCGTAATTCTGTCAGTAGCTTATTGCAGCCGGCTCGTCGCTGGACTGATGGTCCAATCTGACACTTGATCGTGTACTATCAGATCAACAGATATGTACTTCGTAGCAAAGAGGAGAAAACTTTAGTGCACGTAAGGTTGCAGTCTTGTTCGCTGTTGTGGAAGCGCGGAGCAAGCTGGAAGTTGAACATGGGAGGTGGCATGGCGGGGTTGCCGCATCGATGGACCCTGTTGGTGGCTGTGTACGATGATAAAGCGGCACCTCTCACCTCTCACCTCTCACCCACCCATGTCGCAAGCACATGTGGTTTTGTGTCAGCCTTGACCGGTGCTACGCCCGGCTGTTGTGTAATGTCAACAATACCGTTATAAGCCCCGTCCGTCTCACTTCTTCTTGCGATTAGTACGCCACAACATCGATTCCCCCCGAAGCAGCGGTGCTAAATGGAGACACAGAATGCAACTTCGCTTCCCCGAGTGGAGGCCGATTCCTTGTCAACCCGTCTTGAGGGACGACCTACGAGCGGTGGACGCAATGAGGAGAGCACGCCTAGTTTGGATCGTGCGCAGGCACACCCTCGTGGTGCAAAAATGAAGCCCTACAACAAGACAACCAGCACTATCGTCGGTCTTTATCTGGCAGGCAAGTTGAGAATCCAGTCGATTATGATCACAACCGCTAACGCAGTTATAGCACTACTCTGCAGCATCTTACATTACGTCTTTTTTGATCGACTGCATGGCTCCATAGCCAGCGGCGAGGACGCGAGCATATCCCAGTCAAATGCCACATTCATCTCCTTGTTGCTTATTACGCTCTTTAAGGCTTCCTTGCTTGGCTGCGTAGGACTCTGTTCTACCCAGTATCTCTGGCGAGTGTTGCGAGGCCAGCCGATCGCGTTATCCACTATAGAGAGCCTTTTCCAAATGCGCCACAATCCACTCAATCTCTTCTATCGCCATACTATCTTGTCGCTCTCGTTCTTACTTGCGGCGTACACCTGGATAGTGCCTTTGGCAACTATATACCCGTCAGGGGCTCTAACGATCAGCGCTACTCCTTTCGTACTTACGGAAAGTGTGCGAACGTCGGTGCCGGAGTTAGTATTCGATTCAGACTTCGACCCAATTCTGCCAGAGAATGTTTCTCGCCTGGCAGGGTTTGCTGGCGTTAATCACCGGATACTCAGCCGGAACAACGGCCATGGGACTCCAGGAAGAGTCAACGTGACAACAAACCTGCAGGTCATGGTGCCGCGAGGTTTCCTTATTCGCTTCCTGAAATCCGTGATTGCGGCCGGCGAAATCGCGCCGGAGCCTCCAGCCGCCTCGGGGGAAAACTCCACCTACATGCTAGACTTCATGGGGCCGCAGCTATCTTGTCGAACTGTTGAGCTATTCAACCATACAAATTATGAACCGGGTATCTTTCCCGGTACCTTCGTGGATCTTGCGCTTGGGAGAGCCGACCATCATCCACGAAAAACTGTAACTTTTATGATCAACAATGAGGTAGACGCAAATTATGAGTGGCAAATATTTCAACAAACTATGCTCGGCGGTCCATGCCTAGGTTCACTAGGAACCTTACAAACTCTAGGCAAGCCACCTCACACTAACGTCACTGAACCCTCGTACCTGCTCGAAACCTCCAAAATAAATTGTACCGACAGATACGTTAGGTATATTGCAAACGTCACTTTTAATAAAGGAATTCGATCGATACATTATACAACGCATGATATAGAGCCGCAGCCAGCCAAGGACCCGGTGTTGAATATGGTGTGGGAAGCGGCTAGCAATCAAGTTACAACGGACGGGGAGCTGCAACAAGGAGAGGGCATGCACGCAGCGTTCACTGCTTCCTCGTACTTCCAGCGCTCTCGAGAATATCTGAAGGAGAGATTCCGATACTGGAATGCGTTCGCAATCTACTATGCTTTCATGGTCACTATCGAGTCTGCGACCGTCAGGACTTGTCTATCAAAGAACGCCAGCCAAAAATGTGACACGGCATGGACAATGCCTAATGGCTCACTGGCACTATTCGGCCCTGTCGAGTGCTTCAAGACAGCTTTGTTAAGTGAGTATATTGATGTCCACCTCTCAAGGACCGCGGCGCATCTCGGCTGACGTGAGTAGCCACTTCCATGCTCGAGAGCTCAAGACTCAACCCTTATCGCTTCCTCACATCTGGAGAAGAAGAAAGTACAAATCGGACAACGGAAGTCCAGGTTACGGAAGCCGGTCTGAACGAACTTCTCACAAACATTACCCTCTCGCTCATGTCGCTCAATCTCTGGACCGATAACGTTAACGTAACCACAACCTCGTATCGCAACACGTATGATTTCTCGCACAAGATCAACCTCGTTCTCCCTTACGCGTTGTGTGTTGCGTTTGGGCTGCCCATTGTTGCGCTGGGCGTGTGGTCGCTTTGGAGCAACGGAGTGCCCGCGACCGATGGCTTCATGCAGGTCATGATGGCGACACGGGGACGCACAGAGATGGAGAAACTGGTACTCGAGCAAGGGTTGCTTGATACAGATAAGGCGTCTAAGGAGCTGAAGGATTTGAAGGTGAGGTATGGAGAGCTGATGACGGAAGATGTGGTGAAGGAGGAGAGGGCGTTTGGATTTGGGACGGCGGTGGAGACGGTGGGGATGAGGAAGAGGAAGTAACGATTGGTGGGGATGGAAGAGGGATGATAGACATAGGGACGGGGAAAGTAAGCATAGTCTGGCGGAATCGAGGATTCGAGATGTAGTATATATGCGATCTGCATTTGATGTATGTGTATGTGTAAAAATAATCACTACAAGCCCGTCACATATCAAAGTAGACGATCACTACCCCTCTCGTGAGTTCTACCACCTTTCGTCCTTTCTCCAATCGGAGATAAGGTAGCACACCCACATGCTTCGTACCGTTCATCTTGTCAATTATCACCACCGCATATTTAGTCTTCACGATTAGGTGCGATCGGTGCACACAACCTCTAGAAGTTTACATCATTTAACGCACCTAAATCGCTTATCTTTAGTCTAACTGCCGTTTTGCTCCTAGCCATTAGTACCAGTCCTGTTTCCTTCGCGATTTTGCGTATTACTCACAGTGCCTAACAGAAGGTACAGTATTTAGTAGATAAATATCTCATCTGCTCCCCGTATCGCTGCTACTCTTCCAACGCTTTATTGCTGCTGTTAATTGTTAAGTCGTTCAGTAATTATTTCTATATTCTACTATCATTTATACACTCTCCAATGTACACTTAACCTCTATAAGCATGTCTCTATATACAGCCCTTTTCTTTTCCGCTTGCTCCGATCATAGACACTAGCTGGAGTACAGCGTTTTCGCTTAAAGTAGCCTCTTCGGTTCTCCTAATTTAGAGACTAGAGTTGCTACCTAGTTTTATAAATAGTAAATGCTTTAGAGTGCGCTAGCTTCAGATTAATTTACATTCACTAATCCTTTTTTTTCACGCTTATTATATAGTTAACGGTTTGTTAGGAGGTAGCTGGAAGGCAATAGTACTTGCCGTAGGCCACAGGGGATAGTGAAGGGATGACACGTAATATTCAAGTAAAGCTCTTGATTGAAAGGTAAATAATACTTGCCGGACTCTTCCCGCAAGTAGGAGGCCTTTTATGCGCTGGCATAGCGCATTGGCCCCGCTCTAGACTAGTACTATGGACATTGGTGCATCTGAGGTCCCGGAGGTCTTGGAGTACCAAAGATCTTGAGACCCCCACGATACCAGAGATCTCTATCAAAACCCTTGTTACAATTATAATGTAAATGATGTTACTATTAAATCTCACAGCCATTTCCTAAACCATAAAAACCCGTAAAAATGTATTCCCGAAAGGTCAAGTCTTATTTTGTAGCACCGGCTTCACGGAGACATTCTACAACCGTTTTGTATCCTCCTTCTACCGCCGCCTGGAGTGCTGTTCTTCCCCTATATCCTGCTGCTGCTGCTGCATTGACCTCTGCCTTCTCTTGGAGTAGCCGCTCTACGACCGCGAGGTGTCCTCCTTCTGCCGCCGCCTGGAGTGCTGTTCTTCCATCATATCCTGCTGCTGCATTAACCTTGGCCTTCTCTTGAAGTAGCCGCTCTACGACGGCGAGGTGCCCCCCTTCTGCTGCCGCCTGGAGTGCTGTTCTTCCCCTATATCCTGCTACTGATGCTGCATTGACCTCTGCCTTCTCTTGAAGCAGCCGCTCTACGACGGCAAGGTGCCCTCCTCCTGCCGCCGCCTGGAGTGCTGTTCTTCCATCCCAAAATGTTGCCGCTGCATTAACCTCGGCCTTCTCTTGAAGCAGCCGCTCTACGATGGCGAGGTGCCCTCCTTCTGCCGCCGCCTGGAGTGCTGTTCTTCCCCTATCTGGTGCTGCTGCATTGACCTCGGCCTTCTCTTGAAGCAGCCGCTCTACAATGGCGAGGTGCCCTCCTTCTGCCGCCGCCTGGAGTGCTGTTCTTTCCCTATATCCTACTGCTGCATTAACCTCGGCCTTCTCTTGAAGCAGCCGCTCTACGATGGCGAGGTGCCCTCCTTCTACCGCCGCCTGAAGTGCTGTTCTTCCACCATATCCTGCTGCTGCATTAACCTCGGCCTTCTCTTGAAGCAGCCGCTCTACGATGGCGAGGTGCCCTCCTTCTACCGCTGCCTGGAGTGCTGTTCTCACCCTACCTGTTGCTGCTGCATTGACCTCCGCATTCTCTTGAAGCAGCCGCTCTACGACGGCAAGGTGCCCTCCTTCCGCTGCCCATGACAGTGGCGTCCGGCCACCCCTGCCCCTAGGCTCCAGGTCGGCGCCCTTGTCGAGCAGCAGCTTGACCACCGCCTCGTGTCCGTACCGTGCTGCCACTAATAGTTGCTCCTGATCATATTCCTTGTCTTTAGGCTCTAGGCCGGCGCCCCTGCCGAGCAGCACATTGACGACCGCCTCGCGCCCCTTCTCGGCCGCCCATGACAGCGGCATTCGGCCATTCTTGTCTTTAGACTCCAGGTCGGCGCCCTTGTCGAGCAGCACATTGACGACCGCCTCGCGCCCCTCCTCGGCCGCCCACGACAGCGGCGTTCGGCCATCCTTGTCTTTAGACTCCAGGTCGGCGCCCTTGTCGAGCAGCACATTGACAACCGCCTCGCGCCCCTTCTCGGCCGCCCATGACAGTGGCGTTCGGCCATTCTTGTCTTTAGACTCCAGGTCGGCGCCATTGTCGAGCAGCACATTGACGACAGCCTCGCGCCCCTTCTCGGCCGTCCACGATAGCAGCGTCCGACTGTCGTTATTATTCGAGTCGGCATCAACTTTGCCTGATTTAAGCAGCACCTCGACGACGGCTTCGTGCTTCATCCGGGCCGCCCACCACAGCAGTGTCAGTCCATCTTTATCCTTCAAGTCGGCCTCAACGTCGCTTCGAGCTAGTAGTATCTTGACAACCGCCTTATGGCCCCCAATTACCGCGTGCGTTAACGCTGTCCGTCCATCTTTATCCTTTAAGCTAGCCTTAACGTCGCTTCGTGTTAGCAGCAACCATACAACGTCTTCGAGTCCTCTTTCTGCTGCGCGTAGTAGTGATGTCGGCTCCCCGAAATCCATTAATCTCGTTAGCGTACCATCAGGGTAGATCTCCTCCGGAGCGATGTTATCGCAATTCCCGGGTTTTTTTGATATCAGCCGCCCTGTTTGGATACATATCCTTCTCATAGGATATTGCGACAGTTTGAATTTCCTTCGATCGAACCGTTCGAATTCTTCACTCTGAACTCTCCGAAATTGCTCCATTGTCCAAAATACATCTCTCACGTAGATGGCGATCAATTTATCTTCTCCACCTCTTTCTTTACAATGAAGGATCGCAAGCCCTAGTCCTTGACGACCCCTACCTATGAAACGGAGTTCCAAATGGATCCCTCTGCTGCTTATAGTTAGAGGCCTATTAGAGGTATCAAAAGGATTGGATTTGACGATGTTGTAGGAGCCTATAAATGAAGCTGGAGAAGTAGCTAGAAGTCCGCCGCGGTTGTCAGAAGATCTCCATGCAAAGAGACTGTGGTCATCCGAGATCCTTATTATTTCTTCCTGGAGTCTAGGAAAAGCTCTTTCTCCTTCTCCGTAGAGCAGTGGCATGTTGATGCCAAATATGCCCATTAAGCAATAGGCACGATCTTCGAGCCTTGTTGTTTCCCTCTTCGCAGCCCATGACATTCTTTGTGCGATACTAACCTTTTCAAGGCTATCGCTTTCGGAGAGGACACCTCCAGGAATACCAGTACGGTCAGACACACGTTGCCGAAGGCTTGCCTTGGTCCCTATTTCCTTCCATCCCTCATCAAAAAATATTACCTTTGACGGAGCGATTAGCTCTTGAAGGGTCCATCCTCTGGTAAACCACCTGCTGCCCGAGAATTCGGCTTTTGACGGCACATCGGCAAGGTATGCGTAGCATACATTGGCATCTTGGTACCAACGGTACATTGAGTTGATTGCTTCGGACAGCTCCGCGCTGCTTCTCTTGTCAATGCAGCAGGTGTCAATCCAAAACCATACCAGGCCATCCTTTGCAGCTTGTTCTCCACAGAACCGGATCTTCTCATAGCCAGGCTTGTCCCTGCCGGTACCATTTGTGAGATCTTCGAAGGTAACCTCTTCAGTATCTGCTCCCCAGGTATGCGAAAGTATCGCATAGGGAGGAATCTTGTCGCTGAACGGACTAACACTAAAATGGTCACCGTTGCTGCGTTGCAAAAGACGCATCGCTTCGCGTGGAGCTGGACGGAACGAGCGATCGAAGGGGATGCCGGTGGTTCCAACGCGGTAGCCTAACGGAGCCGAAGAGACGAGCTTATCAAATCACTCGTCAGGGGAGGGCATTAGTCCTCGCTACTAAGGTTAGCTAGCGCATAGGGACACAGGAGACTGAGCTATACCAAAGAATTGCATCTACAAGCGCAACGCTCCAAGGCAAGGCTGCTGTTCCCTGCTATATCGAAGGTTTAGTGAGACGGGAGTTGGATACAGCTGAGGCGAAGTGGGGTGCGCCTGGTTGCACAGCCCACAATGTGGCGCAGTACGGCTAGCATGCACGGGTTATGCTGCAGCTAAAGGCGAATTCACATACGACTTGGCTGAATCTGCTTTACTCTTGAGAAGCAGATGAATACCTTGGTGACGCTAGCAGGGAGGACGGCCGGCCCGCTCTGGGTAGACCCTTGTGAGGTGGCGAATTCTGTAGGTGTTTTTAGAGAGTTGACCGGAGGCATGGCTAAGATTGAGTAGGGGTCGCAAGGCTGCGGGGCTGAGGTTGGCCCGCCCGCTAAGACTCCGCACAGCCACAGGCTAACAGCTATTACAAATGCCCTGGATGAGGAACGAAGGAGGGGTTTTTGGAAGGAAAAGTTACACCCTCAAAATTCCAGCTTTTATAAGCTAAACCTACTTAGGAAGCTTATTTTGCCTATTAAGGAACCTAATCTTAGCCTATTGCCCTGGATAAGAGAATCAAAGGAGAGGTTTTTGGAAGTCGCAAGTAGGCTGGCAAATGGGTTGGGGTTGGGTTGGGGTTGGGTTAGATCCGCACGGACGAAAAAATCAAAATCAAAATCATTACTTCTTAATAACTTACTTAATACTAGAGATATATTAATGCAAATTTAATACAAGGTATATCTATATATAAAGATTAACCTATATTAAAATTTTAGAGAATTTTATATCTGCTAGCGGCTATTATTGAAATTTTTATAGGTATTACTTTAATAAATGTTATAGTCTCGACTTTGCCTAGACCTTAGGCTAGTACTATAGTACCGCTAGACAGCTTACGTAGAGGCATCGGACCGATCCCGTAGGGGAACCGGACCGGTCCCATAGCAGTACCAAAACAGGATAGCCTAGACATCTAGAGATATATAAGGAGGACAGGAAGGCATATCCTTTCTTCCTCCTTAAGATACTTAATACAACTGTAACACCTACTACATTCAACATCTTAGGGCTAGTTCCTAACAATAAATAATTATAAAATATAGGGTTATTGTAAAGGGGTAGCTAGAAGGCAATAGTACTTGCCGTAGGCTATAGGAGATAGTGAAGGGATGACACGTATTCAAGTAAAGGTCTTGATTAAAAAGGTAAATAATACTTGCTAGACTCTTCCTGCAAGTAGGAGGCCTTTTATGCGCTAGCATAGCGCATCGGCCCCGCCCTAGTCTAGTACTATAGACATTAGTATAGTTGAGGCCCTAGAGGTCCTAGAGTACCAAAGATCTCGAGATCCCTATAATTCTAGGTATCTCTACTAAGACCCTTGTTATAGAGCCTCCCCCTCTAGCTAGGGTCCTTACTAGCTCTTTGAGTTGCGACCTTAATAAAAACCCTAAAACCTTTATAAGAAAAGAGGGAAAAGAGTGTTTACGTTCCTCTTATAACGTTTACGCGTATTAGGCGCGTTTTGTTATTGTTTTACTTGCGCGTATTTCCTCTATTTACTTAATAATAAGTAAAAGATTGTACCCTACTAACAATAGCAATAATATCGTAACAATAGGTAGGAGCTAGGTCTCCTAGCAACTAGTATAGTCTATATAGTAATAATAAAAATTTTGTAATTGTTCTACTCTATCTCTTTAATATTATTATATAGCTAAAACGTATATACAACTTGTAATTAGTGCTTGCAATAAAATTACAACAAATTATTATTATAGTTTACTATCTACGCCCTAAGTTTATTAAAAAGAGCAACATGCGTAGTACTACGCCTTTTAAGTAGAGCAATCTCGCTAGGCGCGCTAATAGTATTACTCTACACGAGATATACATGCGCTACGTTTAAGATATTACTAGCTAAAAGGTTATCTATAATAAGCTAGATAATCGTTATTACAAGTACTATACTAATAACAATTGTAGTAGCTACTCTATAGTAAGTTCTTTTTAGTATACTCTAGGAGCTACTCTATAACTAATATAAACAGGTTCCTATTAAGTTTAATAGGCGCGTAAACTATATATACTAGCTCTATACTATTTATAATACTACTATTACTAATACTACTAACGCTAAGATAGATAATATAGTCTACTCTACTAGTATTAAGCTTACTTATACCTAGTATACTTTTAATTTAGAGCTATTATCCTACTACTACCTTACTACTCGTAGTAGTACTCCTATAGGAGTAGCTACCTAAACTCCTACTACTATACCTTAATTTTTAGGGCTAATCTTAGCTAAGTATAGAAGCTTAGTAACTAAGTAGAGGAATATAGTAGCTAAGTAGAGAGACTTAGTAGCTACTATCTATAAGCTTACTTTAGTTATAGGTTGCTTAGTAAGTTTACACGTATTGCTTATATATAATATATACTAATATCTTCTTAGGTTACTCCTCCTACTACTAATAATAATAAGGATAATAATAATAAGAATAAGGATAAGGGTAAGGACAAGAATAGCGCTAGCCCTATAGGTAGAGAGGATAGCATAGGTAGAGCGCCTAAGGATAATAAGGAGGGTAATAGGCCTAGTAGTAAGGATAAGGAGATAGAAGATAAGTAAAAGGTTTTTTATTTTATAGTATAGTTATTTTTTATATATATAGATACCTAGCTATAGAGCTATTAAGCTTAAATAAATAAATTACTCTTTAATTGTATTTTAGGTATATAAATTAAGTTTTTTATTTCTACTTTAAACGTAGAGTACTTTAAGCTAATTTAAACTTATTAATTAATTTATCTATATCTTTAAAATCTATAGTAGGGGTCTATATATCTTAGGATTTATTATATCCTTTCTATCTTAAGAGGTACTCTATTTACCCTTTTCTCTAACGTTTCTTAAGGATTTTCTTAACTTCTTATACCTCTTCTCCTTCCTCTATTACCTTAGGCAGATAGGTATTATCTTCTATACCTATCTAGGATTTCTATCTCTTAAGGAGGAAAATATAGAATACGTTGTAAATATAATAATAAGGTAGTAGAATTAGATAGTATACCTACGTTCTAACTACATCTTATACTTAGAAAGGACTAATAAATTTATTAGATAGCTTCTTATATAGCTAGTAAGCAAGTTTTAAGTTCTTTATACTTAGTAGAACTAAATCTCTTTTCTTAAATATTTCTAGTTTATATTTATTATTATAGTATTATACTTAATATACTTATACTTTTTATAAGGATTCTATAAGTATTATTCTTGCGCTATATATATACTTTACTCTCTAGATTACGTCTAGTACCTCCCCCTCTAGCCTACTATTCTTAGGAGGGTATATAAGGATTAGGTATTTACCTAATATAGCGTAAAAAGGGGTAGTCTTTATTACTTTATAAACTAAGTTATTATACGTAAATTATATAGTCTTTAATAAGGTTACCTAGTTATCTTAATTTATTAATATAAAGATTCTTAGATATTACTCTAGTATCTAATTCTAGCGTTTAGTTTACCTATTAGTTTATAGGTAAAAAGCTATGCTTAGCCTACGCTTTACCTATAATTAGTAGTATATCTCTATCTAAAATTCTAAGGTAAAGATTAAGCCTCTATCTAATATAATACCTTTCTATATTCTATAATTTAAGATAATATTATTAAAGTATACTTCTACAAACTATTATATATTCTATAATTTAAGATAATATTATTAAAGTATACTTCTACAAACTATTATATATCCTACTCCTTATATACTAGGATATAGATAGCTATCTTTAATAAGTAGTTTACTATTACTAGTATTATATTATAAACGCCTCCTAAGTAATCTTTTAAAGGTAAAAGGCCTATAATAAAGTCTAGAGAGACTTCTTTAAAGATATTACTTAGGATTAGTAAAGGGGTTAACTCCTTATATTATTTATACCTTAGTACTTTACTTCTTTAGTATATTATATAGGTTCTTATATATTCCTAAATATCTTAATCTATTAATAGCTAATAATAGTACCTAGTAATTAACTTAAGTATTCTATATATACTAAAATAGCCTACTATATATAAGTTATAATTCTAAAGTAAAATCTCTTACCTAATAGTAGGTTCTTCTAGAATATATAATCTACCTTTATATCTTAGGACTTCCTTATTATCTAAGCGCTAAACTTATACTCTACTATAGTATTAAGTACTTTCTACTTTTATTAAACTCTTTACTTATACTTATATAAAGGTATCCTTCTACTATAGTCTATATAAGGTCTTTAGAAAAGCTTTAGACTCTACTAATATAAGTTTACTAGTAACTAATTCTCTAGCTATTAAGCGTAGTATACATAGTATATATTCTATAGCGCTAGTAGTAGGAATCCTTTTAGTACTATAGTCTCTAGTATTATACGTCTTATATATACTTTCTAAGCTTAGCTTAGTTATAGATCCTCTTACTCTACTTATTATCCTAACCCTAGCTATTATACTTACTAGTTATAATTTTTCCTAGAGGGTAGGTAATAGGCGTACTAATAATAGATTCTCTTATTTATAGTTATATCTCCTTAAGAGACTATCTATAGGATTTATCCTACTAGCCTAGTACTTTACCTTAAAATTAAAAGATCCTAAGTATATTACCTAGCGCGCTTAACGTAGGTTTAATTTCTATACTATATATATTAAGCGTAGATTATTATAATCTATTAGTACCTAAATAGTATACTACATACCTTTAAGGTAGTATCTCTATTACTTAAAGCTATAAATAATAGCTAGAAGTTTAGTATTATATATTTTATAGTTAAGTTCTACTT
>JALNQA010000093.1:0-79634 GCA_028456235.1 Ophiosphaerella narmari
TTTATAGTACTAAAGTTGCTTTAGGGAAATAATTGTATCTAGTTTAGTTTGAATTATCTCATTCCCTCGATAATAGCTAGTGTCACATGTTTTAAACCGCTGAGGACAGCTTGGTCTTAGAGGACGGAGACGTGTAAGGGGTCTAGGGCGGGGAGCTAGATCGGGTAGGCTTAGCGCTGTCGACTAGTTCTACTAGGCCGAGTAACTAGTGTTGCTAGCTCTGTCGGCTAGTATATTCCCCTGCATACAACTTAGTACAACCCTAAGCGAGTTCTAGGCAAGTCCGAAGAACTTCAAGCAATAATAACTAGTATATATATTATATACTACTGCAAATAGCTTAACTAGCTATTAGCCCCTTTTTGGTTTAGTTTAGTAGTATACTAAGTCCTTACAGATAGAGATATACTACTAATTATAGGTAAAGCGTAGGTTAAGCATAGCTTTTTACCTATAAACTAATAGGTAAACTAAACGCTAGAATTAGATACTAGAGCAATATCTAAGAATCTTTATATTAGTAAATTAAGATAACTAGGTAATATTATTAAAAACTATATAATTCGCGTATAATAACTTAGTTTATAAAGTAATAAAGACTACCCCTTTTTATACTATATTAGGTAAATACCTAATCTTTATATACCTTCCTAAGGATAGTAGGCTAGAAGGAGAGGTACTAGATATAATCTAGAGAGTAAAGTATATATATAGTATAAGAATAATACTTATAGAATTCTTATAAAAAGTATAAGTATATTAAGTATAATACTATAATAATAAATATAAACTAGAAACGTTTAGGAAAGGAGATTTAGTCCTACTAAGTATAAAGAACTTAAAACTCGCTTACTAGCTATATAAGAAGCTATCTAACAAATTTATTAGTCCTTTCTAAGTATAAGACGTAGTTAGAACGTAGGTATACTATCTAATTCTACTACCTTATTATTGTATTTACAACGTATTCTATATTTCCCTCCTTAAGAGATAGAAATCCTAGATAGGTATAGAAGATAATACCTATCTACCTAAGGTAATAGAGGAAGGAGAAGAGGTATAGGAAGTTAAGAAAATCCTTAAGAAACGTTAGAGAAAAGGGCAAATAGAGTACTTCCTAAGATAGAAAGGATATAATAAATCCTAGGATATATAGACCCCTACTATAGATTTTAAAGATATAGATAAATTAATTAATAAGTTTAAATTAGCTTAAAGTACTCTACGTTTAAAGTAGAAATAAAAAACTTAATTTACGCACCTAAAATATAATTAAAGAGTAATTTATTTATTTAAGCTTAATAGCTCTATAGCTAGGTATCTATATATATAAAAAATAACTATACTATAAAATAAAAAACCCTTTACTTATCCTCTATCTCCTTATCCTTACTACTAGGCCTATCGCCCTCCTTATTATCCTTAGGCGCTCTACCTACGCTATCCTCTCTACCTATAGGGCTAGTACTATTCTTGTCCTTACCCTTATCTTTATTCTTATTATTATTATCCTTATTATTATTAGTAGTAATAGAAAGAGTAACTTAAGAAGATATTAGTATGCGTTATATATAAGTAATACGTGCAAACTTACTAAGTAACCTACGACTAAAGTAAGCTTATAGATAGTAGCTACTAAGTCCCTCTACCTAGCTACTATATTCCTCTACTTAGTTACTAAGCTCCTATACTTAGCTAAAATTAGCCCTAAAAATTAAGGCGTAGTAGTAGGGGTTTAGGTAGCTACTCCTATAGGAGTACTACTACAAGTAGTAAGGTAGTAGTAGGACAATAGCTCTAAATTAAAAGTACGCTAGGTATAAGTAAGCTTAATACTAGTAGAGTAGACTATATTATCTATTTTAGTATTAGTAGTATTAGTAATAGTAGTATTATAAAGAGTATAGAGCTAGTATATATAGTTTACGCGCCTATTAAACTTAATAGGAACCTATTTATATTAGTTATAGAGTAGCTCCTAGAGTATACTAAAAAGAACTTACTATAGAGTAGCTACTATAATTATTATTAGTATAGTACTTATAACAACAATTATCTAGCTTGTTATAGATAACCTTTTAGCTAGTAATATCTTAAACGTAGCGTATATATATCTCGTGTAGAGCGATACTATTAGCGCGCCTAGTAAGATTACTCTACTTAAAAGGCGTAGTACTACGTATGTCGCTCTTTTTAATAAACTTAGGGCGTAGATAGTAGACTATAATAACAATTTATTATAATTCTATTATAAGTGCTAATTACAAGTTATATATACGTTTTAGCTATACGATAATATTAAAGAGATAGAGTAGAATAATTACAAAATTTTTATTATTACTATATAGACTATACTAGTTGCTAGGAGACCTAGCTCCTACCTATTGTTATAATATTATTACTATTGTTAGTAGAGTATAATCTTTTACTTATTATTAAGTAAATAGAAGAAATACGCGTAAGTAAAACAACAACAAAACGCACCTAATACGCGTAAACGTTACGAGAGGAATGTAAATACTCTTTTCTCTCTTTTCCTATAAAGGCTTTAGGGTTTTTATTAAGGTTGTAACTTAAAGAGCTAGTAAGGACCCTAGCTAGAGGGGGAGGCTCTATAACAAGGGTCTTAGTAGAGATACCTAGAATTATAGGGATCTTAAGATCTTTAGTACTCTAAGACCTCTAGGGCCTTAACTATACTAATGTCTATAGTACTAGACTAGGGTAGGGCTAATACGCTATACTAGCGTATAAAAGGCCTCCTACTTGTAGGAAGAGTCTAGTAAGTATTATTTACCTTTTTAATTAAGACCTTTACTTAAATACGTATTATCCCTTTACTATCTCCTATAGCCTACGGCAAGTACTATTACCTTCTAGCTACCCCTTTACAACCTATGTTAGTAAGTTTACAACTTACTAACATATACTAATGTTAGTAAGTTTATACGAACTTACTAATATAGTAAGTATTAGTAAGTTTGCAACTTACTAACATAGTAAGTGTTAGTAAGTTTACAACTTACTAATACTTGTTAACGTACTAGCTTATTAGTAAGCTACTAGGTATATATACTTAGTACAACCCTAGATAGCTCTTTATCTACTATTTACTCTTTTTTTAATTAACTACTTACTGCCTCCTTTAAGCTATGCTTGCGTAAAGTCTACCTTACAATAGTAGACTATTAGCTATTAGAACTTACTATACTACGCGTAGGTAATTAGATGCTATACGCGCTACTTAAAGAGCTTAAAGAGGATCTCTACCTAACTAATAATAACTAGAAGGAGTAGGTACGTAATACCTACTAATGCGTTATATTACGCTTATGTAGAGAGATAAGCTAGCTACTAAGTAGCTAGCTACTTAACTAGACTTACGCCTACGCTAACGTAGTACTTATTAACCTCTAGGAGATTAAGGGCACGCTCCTAATTAAGGATTTCCTACGCTTAGCTTATAAGTAGGCCTAGTAGGAGCTTAACGCGCTATTACGCCCTAGTATAGTACTAATGCTTATACTTAAGTAATATACCTATTAGCTTGTATAACTTATATAAGGCTATAAGGAGTATAAAGGAGCGTATGTAACGTTTAAAGAGTTACTAGTACTAGCGCTAGAGGAGTAAACTAGCTACCTATACTAATTGCGTAGATCTTACTAATAGGAGCTAGGTAACTATAATAGACTCTAGTATACCTTTTAAGGTTATTCTACGCACGAGCTCTACAATCCTCTAATAAGTAGTAAGATAGCTTAAATTAAGGAGCGTTTAGATAGACTATATTATAAGGAACTACGCGCTAAGCTTATACGTAAAGGATAGTTAACTAAGCCTAGGAAACCCTAGTACCTAGGGACTATTACTATATAAGCACTCTATAGCCGCGTGTTAATAAGCCTAGTAAGCTATATACGCCCTAAGGGTTGTAAGGCTACTCTATAGTCCCTTAATTTCTTATTTAGATTATTAAACGCGTGTCTACGTAACTAGCTATCTAAGTACGCCTTAAGTGTTGCTAATCCCTAACTACTTATTACTCTCTTATATTTTAAGCTCCTATATACTAC
The DNA here is from genome assembly GCA_028456235.1 of Ophiosphaerella narmari. Classification (NCBI taxonomy): domain Eukaryota; kingdom Fungi; phylum Ascomycota; class Dothideomycetes; order Pleosporales; family Phaeosphaeriaceae; genus Ophiosphaerella; species Ophiosphaerella narmari. Next base: position 4,077 of record JALNQA010000093.1, read on the forward strand.
GTATGCGAGCACCTTACTACTACCCTACGCCCTAAGTACTATAGTTTGCTTAACTCTCCTTTGTACTAGAAAAGAAGATTAGATACCTAGCTCCTTAAGTAGTAACGCTTAAAGAGCTAAGGGGGGCGTGTTGTAAAGAGAATTAAGTAATTACTAGAGTAGTAAGCCTTAGGCTAATTAGTTATATAAGCTACATAGATAAATAGAGTCCTAGCAAGCTACCTCTATAGAATTAATAGATCTATTTAATCTACAACGAGCTACTCCGCGATAGAAAGTAATAATATAGGAAGACCTATTAGCTTATCTTAGGAAGACGGTCTAGTACTACTAAACTCTAGACTAGGGTAAGTGTAGCGTAGGTTAAAATAAGCTTAAGGACAGGTAGGTAGGTAAATGTAGCCTACAAGCGCGTAAGCCTAGATCCTGTATCTTTACTAACGGTTTAGCTAGTTAGGGGCTAAGGCCTCTACCGTGCTAGATTACTAATAGAATTTACAAGGGTTGAAACATTAAAACATTAGAATATTGAAACCTATACCTAACCTCGGCAATCTCTAAATATTTACGCTCTATTCCTAGTGTAGATAGTCGTAACGGCGCCTAGTAGATAGCTAAGAGGTAGTAACATGCCTTTGGCTACAATAGCATATAGTATCGTGCCTATCCCCTCCTACTACTTTATATTATGTAGTAAGGAGGCCTTACTTTTAGCAATGCTACTTTATTTTGTGTAGCTATAGTATCTATACGTCTTTTTGCTATTCTATCGTATAACTATTATTTACTATAGCTACTCCCTATAGCTAAGTACTTTCTTTCTTGTTTTAAATTACCTATGCCTACTTGCCCTCTATAGGTAGGTACTAGACTTTAGTAGTACTAGACTAGCCTATATTGCTAGAGGGGTAGCCTCCTTTCTACGATACTTAGCTACGCGCCCTTTTTAGCTCTAGTGCACTTACTAGTCTCTTATAACTTAATATGCCGTTACCCTAACATCGGCACTACTAGATAAGCGTAGTAGGCTATAGTGTAGACACATTAGTATTGCTACAGCTAGATAAATAGCGTATAGGAGCTATACCTGTTTTCAACGCGACAACTACTAAATAATAGATACTTAAGTAGCAAATTAGCCTTTATCTAGCTAAGCAACTAGTCTATCGTCTTTACTACTCTTGACGTGCTAATACTACTAGCATGTAGCTGTCCTTATTACTTATTACTCTTTCTATCCTTACTTTACACGGTGCCTAGACAAATAGCTTTTAGTATCTTTAGTCTATTCTACTATAACTATACTATAGTAACTACTAAGCCTGTTTTAATAATATAGGCGACAATCTACTAGGATAGGCAAGACTAGGTGCTTCGCATAAACACGGGGACGACATAATTCCGGGTAAGGAAAGAAAAGAGACTGTTCTAGAGAATTGCGTTAATATAGCGTTAGAGAATTAGTAGTCGAAGCGCTTGCAAGTAGAGACTAGAGAGGGCAAGATCTATAGTGTAAAAAATTAGTAGGGGCGGGCAAATACGAAAAGTTAATGACTGCTAAATTAACCTAACATAGCGAAGGGTAGCTGCTACAACCTACTAATACAATAGAGCTAATGCCTATCTAAGTACTACTACTATTACCTTCTTATGCGCTGCAACAAATACTATATTATCTACTATAGCAACCTACTTTTGCCCTGTAGCTGCATGTATTTCTACAGCACCTATAAGTGTACGTACGCTAGCAGCCTAGCTATTTACTATAGACGTTTAGCTATAACCTACACATGCCTAGCTATATACTACAGCCGCATAGGTATAGTGTAACGCTACCTAGCTATAGCGTGCTGCTATATAGGCATTGTTATTATCTCTACCTAACTAGCCCTCCTTATTACGGTAGGTTTGGCTTTTAATTAGCCTAGCCGTTTAGCTTTTAACAAGCCCTATTATATCTCCCCCTCTAATACTATACTAGGATAAAAGTTTAGCACGCTAAGCTTAACTTACTATGCACCTCTAAACTATACTACTACTTTAACCTACTACAACTATAGCTACACCGCGCCGATTTAGACAAGAGATAGATAGAAATGCTCGTAGAAAGCTAAATTTGAGTCTAGACGAGCGTAACAAGATTATTGGGATGGTGTTAGCTAGTATAGAGCACTCTGAAGTTGCGCGCTAGTTTGACTGTATACTATTAGCTATTAGCTAGATTATAAAAAATACCGCGAAATAGGAAACGTTAAAGATAAACCTCGCAGCCGCCGTCTACCTATACTACTACTATGCTGGAAGAAGCTTATCTATCGTAAGGCTCGTGCCTAGCCAAAGATTGGGTACTTAGAGCTTGCCGAAGCTGCTGTAGTTGTAGCAGTAGATAGGACTCCTTTAGGGCTACCTAGCTACAAGATATTATACTGCTTTATTAAAAGACGTGGCCTTACTAAAAATTTATGCAAAAAGCAACTAAAACTCAAGCCTATCTATGCTTAGAAATGCCGGCGGTTCTGTCTACAGTATCGCTACTTTTAGTAGCACTTGCGTATACTTAAATTCTTAGATGAGCGCTCTCTTTAGAAGGGCTTTAGCTACAACCGTGAGTAGTGCTTTTAGTTCTCGTGAGAGAAATAGAAGCTAGAGATGATAACTAAGATTGATGTTTATAGGCGCCCTGCCTAGATAGTAGGGAACCTATATGGCTAGATAAACGAGGCAGACTGCGCCGCAGTCTACTCGTTATCATAGAGAGAGATGAGCGTGCACGACGATGTGGCTACTCAAGCAAAAGTTATATTAAAGCTCTTCGTAGAGGCCTACTGCCTGACTAGCGGTGGTCTCAGCTTTTTATGCAGGATAACGCGCGCATACACACCTCGCGCGCAACGATGAGATGGATAGCTTAATACTACATCACACCTATAATCCGGCCACCCTACTTACCTGACCTCAACCCAATTGAGCACATCTGGTGGCATCTTAAGAAGATGATGCATATGCACTACCTACAATACAGTGACTCCTCACAAGCTGAAGAGGAGTGGGAGGGTTTCTACAGCGCGTTGAAGGAGTGCTGGCGGCGTATACTAGGTACGCTCGTACGCATGCTTATCTTGAGTATGCCGAGAAAGATTCAAGCTTGTAGGCGCGCGCGAGGCTAGCAGACCAAATATTGATTCAATTCTCTTCCAATGCATAAAAAAAACCCCGAGTTTCTATATAATTTTAGGTGGTAGATGGTTTTGAACAGTGAGGCGTCAATCTCGTGTTCGGCGCGCACGTGTCACGCTGTGCTAAACTTTTGTCCAGTAACTGTATCAAGACTATGCGTCGGCCAACCCCAGCCGCAAGGCCTCCCCGGACATCCACCCACGCAAAATGTCGTGTCGAACACCGATAGCAACCTCGCTATAGCTCATGCAGCATACCGACAATTTCCGGCAGATATAAGACCGCTCAGTGCATCCGAGAGGACGGACGGACGGGTGTCCAGCCAAACCTGAGATGATTTCAAAGATAGGCTGTCAGATGTTGTACTCACTACCAAGAAAAGCCAGCTCCCCGAAGCTGAAAACGACAACCAGACCACCAAAAATGAGGACGACGTAGACTTAGAGAGCTTGTTAGCATCTAGCCATGATGGCACTGAAAAGTCAACGAGCGCTCGAGGCGAGCCGCCCGCCGGCGACGATGAGGATGCCGGGAAGAAGGATATAGATACTACGATGGGCGAAGCAAACGCTGGGACGAATGCGACAAATCTTGCCAACGATAACACGGCAGGGACATATCCTACACAATCGAAACGTCTAAGAAACGTCTAAGAAACGCCACGCAAGCCTAGGCTTGCTCAGTAGCCTAGACATGGATTCACTATCGAAGCGTTAGAAGCCCAAGAAGGGGAATGGCAAGAAGATAATCGGAAGAAATACGACTCTAAACCTCTGAGTAGCGATGATTCCAGTTCCAAGTCTGACGGGAGTGACGCTCATGGCAACTCAGAAGATAGCTACAGTCCTAGCGACGAGGACAGAGGGTGCAGCCCCGTAAACAACAAGTCCGACGATGAGGACAACGACTATACGTACAATTCCAGCCCAAAGCGACCCAATAGAGGGAAAAGAGGCTGTGATAAACGCAGAGTCGGAAGAAGGGACGGATGCTGTCTCCAACGAGGGGTACATCACGAAATTGCATCAGGATATCTGGAATGCCCTAGCGACGCAGGACTATAAAAGCCGCGTCGAAAAGGTATGGACAGGTTTGCTTGAGGGCGTCCTCGAATTGTTCCCATTTATTACCGAGACTCAACTCAAGGGTACTGCGCCTCTGGTTATCGGCATTCACTGGGGATTGATTGAATCCATCATACACTGCCTTGCCCTACCAGCTGCTCGCCATCGGATGGGCTTTCATATACGAGCGAGGAACATTGGCCGGCAGGATAATAGGAGACGGTTGTAGTCTGGCAAGACACGCATATCGATCCTGCTCTGCGTGGTCAACAGCATACACTACAAAAACTGCGCAGCGGATATGGAAGACGTACGTGGCACTGGCGACGCAAGAAGGCTGTATTTTGGTTGTAGATTGGTGAGGGCCGGAGCCTGAAGCGCTCGAGATGTCGGCGAAGTTTAGAGTTACGAAGGGCGGAACGGAGCTCTCCGTGATGAGCAAGAAACAGCTACCTAGTAGGAGCTAGACAATATGCTCGATCGGCGAGACGAGGCGAAGAGAGGGAGTGAAGTGATGATGTACTCGCTGCTCATCGCAGAAGGAAGGACGTGAGTTAGAAACAGCTGCGCGGCGTCGATACCCGACAGAAGCCAACTGATAAAAGGGTAAGGTTGAAATTGTTTGGGGAAGCCAGCAGATTTTCGCCGCCGTAAACGATCTCACGCCCCGGCAGCGTCATCGATGTCACGTGAATACTAGGCAGCCGGCTAAAGCGGCAGAATAAAAGGTCTCTTGATGCAAAGGTGCCCGAATGGACGGTAGAGTTGTGGCTTCTGCTTATTCACTAGAAGAAGACTCCACGATTGATTGACGACATATTGCTTGCCCGCTTCGGGTTTTCGCTGCTGTTGCTATAGTCTCCGTACACGCTCGTAAGCGTAATATGATTGTCAGTCATTCGGATAGCGACCGTTCCACTTCTTAGCAGCATCTTTCTTCACCTTAGCGTGATGATCATGACTTCTTTGCACTATCTACAACAATGACTAGTGACTCTTCGCAAATATTTCTCGAACACACGCCTCTAATCCAGCTTACCGACACAGCGAGGCTTGTCGGCATCGAGCCCCCAGATACGGAGTATAGCACACGTCAGAGCCACTGGTCCATGAACCCAAATTTCTACTCTAGTGCCATCTGAGAGCCTGTTAGCCCCAATGATTGGGTTCATCGTCTGTTCCTGTTTGACGTATCTATGATTAATTGAGCTAGTCTTTCCGCATCTTACCCCCTCCCCCCTTATGTCCACCGTTGGAATTACTGATATGAATGTTGGGCGCCAATAGTCAAGAGTACGGCTATGCGCGGCAATTGGGCCGCAGTTGTTCTTACCCTAATAGCACGCGGGTTTAGCCCTTCACCCGACCAGCTCAATGCGTATATTATACTACTCGCCTTAAAGGGGCTGTCTCAACTATTGTAACGGTTGTCTAGCACTTGCTACTTACAATAAGTCCCATCAAAAGAGTGAGTCTAACATAATCAATACTGCTATCATCACTGCGAGCCGAGATGTAGCCAAGTCCTATTAACTAACACTCATAGCAAGCCACCCTGCTTAGGCCACTTAGTGCTGCGCTGCGGTACGAGCTTCGGCACTCGAAACCCAATTTAAATTCTTTTAATACGGGTAACACGCTTACGCTCGGTCCCTATATACGCTCTAAGGCAAACCCAAATTACGTCTCCGTGGGATGAACGAAGAGTGGTGCGAGCACACGTTTGGTGACCCTCCGAACCACTTTGTTACTCAGGGAAACTCACGTGTCGTAATTATAGAAGGCAAATGCATAAGTCACATGGATGATGAAATGGTCAACGGTAAAGAATATTCCTTTATCCAGAAAACACACATATATTGGAAGAAGGGACCTGTGAGCCTTAAGGAGGTACCAATGAAATAGAATGATGTGATTGTATTAGGAGGCATTTACCCGGAGGATAGCCAAACAATCAAAGCGTCCTGGTGTTATCACTACACCAATACAGTTGGTCTTGGTAGTTTCCCGACGACGTTCCGAAATCCACAGCTCTGAGTGAGTTACCTGTGCTTGCAAACTGCCTGGGAACATGTCAAGTGAGTTTAGAGGAAATTCAATATACCACGACCAAGGTCCACAATTTCCATTCCCAGTCCTCCCGCTCACTAGAAAAACCGCGATCATCGATGGACATATCAAGTATATATATTTGTCGTTTGAACCTAGTATAGACTCCTTGCTACTCATATAGAATGCAAATGGCAGCAAGGTAAACGGAGGGATTGGGTAGTTCGTTGGAAAGGATTCTAACAGTGGCCTCTTCCAAAAATCTCTACGGGTTAGTTTCGTCCTTATAGTGAGCGACAGTTCTTCGTTAAATGCTAGTGCAGCACAGATTCCGTCCAGGTTAGAAGTATCAACGGGTACTTGCCTGCGAGAGACCTGGCAACCCCATAGGTCTTGCAGGCCAAGTATGAGTCGGGGTGTGACACTTGATTCCCCGGCTGTAGATGCTTCGCCGTCTTCGCCGTCTTGTGATCGAGTCTGGCCAGGTTCGGATAATGAAGTACAAAGGCGCTTAGCGCGGCCAGCCCCATCGCCAGCTGCCCCTCTCTTTTTGGGTGGATTATTTGGGTTCCAAGTTAGAGGCTGAGGCAACGGCTCGATCATTTTTATGCCCGCATCTAAGATATTATCGGCCAGAGTATGGTATGGTTGTGATAAATCAGCTAATCGATCATTTTGCAATTGAGATATGAAACTGTCTGCATCAAGTTGACTCTTAGGTAGTTTTTTCCAACTAGAAGTATTGTGAGCGTACGTCTGTAGTAAACTATTGGCAACTACTCACAACTGGTCCTTTTTGTAAGGGATGAAGAAAAGAGCACCTAACCCTTTAAAGTAGCCTGCTACGGCGCGATACTTCTTCCCCAACCATACGGCTTCCTCAATTCTCTTCTTGAGGCTATCGCATTCTCCATCTCCTTCTAGGGAATCTAGTTGAGCGTTGGCTAACGGTGATTTTGTTCTTAAAGACACAAAAGTGGCAACGACTAGACGGGCGAATCTGCGATGTGTCTCACTATCTTGCGTTTCGCCTTTGCGCGCAGCGCAAAGAGACAAGATATGACGGACGTTTTGTTCTGGGGTGTTGTAAGGATTCCCCCTCCAGAAATTTTCGGGACTACCCTCCAACCGTTTGAGAACTGCTTCTGCCGCTCTCCATTCTTCGACATTGCTCGGTTGGACACGTCCTTTGGAAGCCCCATGCGTGTCCACGGGCTGGGATGTACCCGATTGCAGTCGGATGCAGCATGCTTCGGCCGGGGACCTGTTACACGCTATCAGCCCTGAGAGCCCATACAGAAGAGAAAACTTGCATTCGGTTTTGAGGCGTCAATAGGCTTGTGTTGTGGTGGTGTCTCTCTTGTGCTTGACGCATGGATCGGAAGTAAATGTTCTTGGCCCGCCCCTTCAACCTCGGCGGGATCCAACGCGTCAAAACCACGCTCCGACTCACTCGAAAAGAGCGGTAGATCTCTTCTTGCAACACCTCTTGCCGACCCACCAAGAACGTCTCCCACAATCCAAGGGTTCGATACGCGCAAGCGTAAGCGCTCCGTATCTTAGGAGAATTTCCGCCATCTATCTTTCCGCCATCTATCTATGACGTGCGTTCTCGCCGCCCACCTCGCGGCAAAACTAGGTGTCGCGCTCGACTAAGAGCAATCACGGACAAAGGGGAACTGTCCACTCATAACGTGTGGGGATGCGAGAATACGGGCAAGGGGTTTGCTATAAGAGTAGTGTATGGGCACACGGAGGGTGGCCACCTTGCTCCCCGTACACGTACGCCGTTCTGTATTCACTAGCAGAGCACCAAAGCGGATTCAGAGCGGCCGGATTGTCTTTTTGTTCTACAGCGTGTCCTTTCCGGTCTTACTGTTGTCTGAATGCCGTCTTCGTAAGTCCGGGCGGCCAGAGAGATTGTTCTGTAAGCTGAGACACCAGGTACGATAGACCAACCAAGCCCGGCTCCTCCGTGGACTGATCGACCGACAGCCCTAAAGCCCCACAAGTTAGGCCCTCGCTCAGCTTGTTAAAAGCTGTCAACCCAGTTATGCATTCCGCTTCAAATTTAGCAGAGGAGAACTTGAGATTCGAGGCTACAAACAATCGCCGGAAACAAAAGAAGGAACGGCGCTGGCGGTAGATAGCAGCCGGAGGTATTTCCTCAGGTACTGAAGGGCAGAGGCTGGCTGTGGAGGCTGATCAACCTGGACAGCCGGCTGGTCCAACCATACGTACCGGGGCGCCCCCGGGGTGCAGTAGATGCCATATACAAGGACACGCGGACTCGGTGTAGAACTAGATAGCCAAGCTTCTGGCAAGGTCTCAGCTTATTTGAATGTGTTGTTGTAATGTAATTGTATTTCCGGTCGCGCTGAACAGACCGAGGACTAGTTGGCAAGCGAGCGGTGCGCCCCAAAAACAACCAAAAACCGCAAAAACTGTGCCTTGGTATCTCAATAACAACGCGATAATGGATTCCAAAATTTTATAAATATCTTTGTATAACTATTTTAACTATTAAGTCTCCTACTTAACCTAGAAGGTAATTGATTACGTAGTTCTAGTGAAATAGTAATTTAGCTCAAAGTGTTACGGATAGGGATCCTACGCAGTACCCGGAACCAATCGAGCCAGAGAGCCCAGAGGACGGAGGCTACGTGTCTGACTTTGCGGACTCGGAGGGGTTCGATTGGTATGACGGCGCCGGGCATAACCTGGACACGTGACCGATCCGTGATCCGTACCGACAGATCACGGATCGCTTACATGACTGGTCTGTGATATGTACTAACGGATCACGGATCAATCATAGTATATAGTTACTATCGGAATCATGGTTAGAAGCGCCGTAGTCAATCTCAAGTCTCATCATAGACCTACTACTCACCTGTACACTTGTGACTGTTTGCTCAATCGCCCTCGTCCCTCGGTGACGCTTAACCTACTACCCTTACCCAACCGCCAGCGTGACTGCCCACCATAGCCCAAAGAGGCCAGTTGCCACTTACACAGAGTTAGGGGCTAAAACTTAATACCTTAATTATAGCTAGGTTTATTACTGTAGAATTTTAGTAGGAGTGCCAAAGTAGGTGTGCAGAGATATTTATAAAATTTTAGAATTTATTATTGCGTTGTTGTTAAGATATTAAGGCACAGTTTTTGCAGTTTATAGTAGTAAGATTCAACGCTCAGGCCCTTCATATATCCCCGTAAAATCCCTAGTTTTGTCTAATGAGATGCTCAATTCAGAGTGCAATCGAGAGCTCCCAAAAATGTGCAATTCTCCTAGCCTCCCCTAGTGCGGCACGCTAACCGGCGAAACCCTAGAGAGCCAGCAACCCGGACTATAACATGCCCAACGGCTATCCTGAGTATAACGGCCCATCGCGTCATAGTCCGAACGGCATGGAGCCGAGCCACTTCGGGCAACTTCAATGAACTGGGTAAAGACGAGTATATAGAGCAGCTGGCATCCAAAGGTTAGGGATCAGAGCGATCAACCAATCAGTTCAATCAATTCCATCAATCAATCAATTCTGACGTTCCAATTATTTATCACGTCCATTTATCACGGCCTTGTGCTACTCAAAGTAAACCGTGCACAACCTCTAAAACCCTTTCAAATCTGACAAGTTTAGATTTCAAAAATTAGATAAAAAAACAACAGCGTTGCAAGCTCGTTAGCGTAGAGCGCTTTATTCTACAGATATACTGTATTGCGCTACCTCTTACCCCGAGCTAAACTCTCATTTGTACGAGAAGAAACATTCTAGCATGCTTATATTTATTGGACCTACCTAACCTACCCCTTGTATAACTAAGCTGATCTAAAAAGTGCACAGCTGTAGCCCTAATCTACAATCACCTAATAGCTCTCCTTATAGTAGCTGCGATCTAATATTATAGACTTTAGCGCTTCTACGTTAAAGAGAGTAGCTTTTACTAGCCCTACCCTAGCTTTAATATAGGTTAATAAGGGTAGGCAATAGTAAGACTATACAACTAGTCTAGGCGAGGCTACTTAGAAAGTAACTTATACCGCCTGCGACGGCTTTATAAAGGCTCGCTTGACTCTCTACTTAGCAACCTTGCGCCCTTTGTAAAACTTAAGAGCTCTATGTAATTAAGTTCCTAAATATAAGTGCCGATATAGAATTGTTGCACGAGACGCCTCTTAGAAACTTAACATAAAACAAATACTGCAAATTTAGGGTTCGTCTTGTATTTAAAAAGCGTTATGCCACGTCCTCGCTCTAATTATCTATTAACGCTCTAGTAGTAAGCTAGAGTAAAAGTATCAAAATTCTCTCTGCACTCGTTAGGAAAAGCCAATATCAAGTAAACGTTTCTTGAGGCCGTTGGAGAGCTCAACTAAACTAACCAGGAAAGTCATCTTCAAAGTATCGTAAATTACTCTCTTTGATAGCGAGGTGTCGTTAGATACGGACTGCCCTAACACTGCAATAACAGCTAGGATGGTAAGCTAGTGTGGCTCAATACGGCTTATACTAGGTTCAACGACTATAACAAGCATATAGATCTTAGCTTTGGCGCCCTTTAGGGGCTCGCACCGCTACAAAACAATTGCAGGTAGGGTTAATGGCGTAATTGACGTGTTTATATGCCGGAATAACAGCGAGGAGGTAGATGAGGACGAGTATGGACTCAGGAACCTGGGTGGAACAAAGAGCAGTACCTAGGCGATGGTCATCCAGTTGTGTATTAGTTTACGGTCAACATACTAACTGTCCTAGCATCGGGTTCTAGTTGCGGGCGGCTCTTCGGTGAGCTTGGTGACCTGCTTGGACCCAGGCGACACGCTATTGGCAGCGAGCCACTTACCGCTCTTCGGTTGGAGAGAGTGTGGATAAGAGCTCACTGCAAAATCTAGCTTAACAATAGCGCTGAGAGCGGCAATGAGCACGACCTGTTGGATGAAGATATTGTACGCGACTATAGTATACGAGGGCGGATCACCTAGCCACTACAATTGTATACAAACTTCAATCTCTTAGCATCCAATCCGATCAAACTACCAATCAATTTGCAGCCAACCAGCCCGAAAACACTAACAGCTAGTCCGCATTTAATCGGCAGCGACACTACCAGCAATCAAATCAATCGAAGAGTCCAAGGTTAATTGGATCGATTGTTGCGGAGTCTGGGTGATACATAGTAGCTATGGTAAGCTGGATGCCTTCGCGGTTGAAGAGAGCTTGCCGAAGGGTAGAGAGGAAGCGACCGTCGCGGCCAGAGACGATCGTGTAAGGTAGGCCCCAGTCGCAAACGACGTGGTCTCAGAAACTGGTTGCCTATTGATGTGCGTCGTTAGTAGTTTTACCTAGGATTTTTCTCGCCACTTTTGTGATTTTCCAACTCACTGTAGGAGTAACATTTTAAAAGAAAAATAGGTGTAGTCCGTAGGAACGGCGCGGAAAGGAATTGATAGATGATTTGTATGCTGCATTTCTCCCTCCGACTACCCTGTAGACATGTTGCTACGTACTTTGCCGCGAGCTATTGGGGGCGAGGGAGGCCCACAGCGGCAGTGTACTTCGTTAGAGAAGCGTACGTTGTGCCTGTCTTCTGGCTTTAGCTTAAGTATAAGCAGGGTCTCTGCTATCTCAACCCTCCCTTTAGCGCAGCGTTGAGAGACCCAACCTTTTGCACAAGCAATACATTTGTGGTAATCTATTGAGCCAAGATAAGTGCGTAAAGTATCGCCGCAGACGCCGAGATCAAGCTCGTACACTAGCTGGTTCCATGTCAAAACACGTGCCTCCCATCCGTAGTCTTGTAAGAACCGGTCTGCGCGGTGGAGATCTTTGGTGCTAAGCTTCAACGGGCACCCACGGCGCTCTTCAACAAGAGGATTATTATGGTTTGTACGATCGTAGGCAAGTGATGGAGGATTATCTAGAGGCTCTTCCGCAAGTATTGCCTAGCCTTGATGCTTTGAAGCGCCGTAGAACTTGAACAGGTCAGTGTGATAGTAGTGGGTGCCCATTGCGTCGTTGAAGTCGGCAGCACCACGAATCCGTGCCTTTTTTGGCGTGCCAATATGGGAGATACCATGCTTTGACATAGCGATTCGATTACGGCAGAAATATTGTAATTATATATTGTGGTTGTGGAGATATATCAGTTCAAAGATGGCTTGTTTGAGAGCACGCCATCAAGTTTAGTGGGGCTTGTCTTGGAGTTGGGCATTTTTTTTCCCGGCACGCGGATAGATTGGAAATTGTAGCGTTACTAGTATTTTTAGTATTAGCAAGGGTGCTGGCGAAGGTGTTGGCGAAGGTGCTGGCGAAGGTGCTGGCGAGGGTACTGGCGAGGGTACTGGCGAGGGTACTGGCGAGGGTACTGGCAAGGGTACTGGCGAGGGTACTGGCAAGGGTACTGGCGAGGGTACTGGCAAGGGTACTGGCGAAGGGGCTAGCGCAGCTTATCTAATATACCCCCTCAGCTGGAAAGCTCAGTTATTTCGAGCTTCGCTTGAGACAACCTAATCCTGTTCTACTAGCCCGAGCTGGTCAAGAAATTTTATCTATTTGTTTAGTGGTAATGCTTTTATCAGCCCATCCGCAATTATCTTGTCTAACTGTGCGTACTCGATGTTTGGGTTTGAAGCCTAGCTGAGCTCGGGCACCTAAAGTTGGGCCACCCACCAAAAAACAAGCTCTCAACTTTGGAGTAATGTAACTCAACAACAACAATTATATTTGCCACTGGCTACGCATAGAATCAAATGCTGGAGAAGCCGAAGTAATTACCTTATTTTTAGCAGCCTTTGTACGAGTTTTACGTGCTGGTTTTGCAGCTTGAGTGGCAGCCTCCTCTACTGCAGTAGTAATTGCTTCAACACCAACAAATCGCTCATTTGGATGAGGCTTAATACACTTCCTTTTAGACGGTTTTACAAGTTTATTGATCTTCTGTTGCAGTCATATATTACTAGCTAGTGGCTAAGCTGCTCGTGTATTAGCTGTCGCAAACTTTGCCAAGCACAAGGCTGGTGCTGCGCGACAGCTTTTCAGAGCGCTCAAGTAGCTTCTGAGCTTTATATACGTCGTAAAGCTTTTGTAGCGTAATAGAGGCTACGTCCTCTATATATACTGGCTGCGATGGCGGTCGTGTTACTGGACGGCCCTGAATTTGTGACGATGAGAGCACCCGCTCTAGATTGTATGGAACGAGACCGGCAGCGCGCCAGCCAGCGCGTATATTCGGCGCACTCAATCCAGAGAGGCTGTGCGGCCACTGCCTGACGCGGAGGCTAAAGCAGCACTAGTATTAAGCAGGGCAGCGTTGAAAGAAACGAGACTGGATCGGATAGGGTGGGATGGGGTTGGAATTGGATGGGGCGGGTTAGAATATGGTAGGATCGAATACGAACAAAAACGCACTACTGCCCATCTAGTAGGGTTTTCCTACTGCCCTTATAATGCCTACCTATAATCTGCCTGGGGCTGTCTTTGCTTTGACACGTGTGCCATCCGCAGTCCTGTTTTCGTTAGTTCCCAGCCTAGAAAGATCAAGTAGGCTAGTACATTCATGGGCCGAGAGCTGCATTGCCCACGCTTTGTTCTCGGAGAGCCTAGGCGTCATCTAGAGATCTATAGCCTAGAGATCTGTCGTCTAAGGATCTGTAGCTATTGACGCCTAGGAGCCACTATTTGTCCATGTCCACAGATATGATTTTGTACGGCCCCGTGTGCGTCGAGAACGTTAGCGTAGGATTGATGCGCGTAAGCCAGGTCATGGTGGGAGAGTGGAGGGCGCTCCGGAGGTACGTGGGCGACAGGGTGTGTGTGTGTGGCCGAGTGCCAAATAGAGACAGAGGGCAGGTAGTCATGCAGGGGGACGAGAGGGTAGGTAATTGGAAACGACTATCTATAGAGCGCACGGAAATGCCAAAGGTGTTAACGCAGGTGAAAAAAATACTCGGAGCTGTTTATCGTGTGCTAATTTACACCGTCATCATCTAGCTAGTTGTTCAAGTTAACAAAGAGGGTAAAAAGAAGAGTAATAGAAGGGAACGATTGTGTTAGTTTTAATACTAGCAATAAGGCACCTTGATATTCACGCCCGGCTCAAGTTCGCTTAGCACTATAACATATTTTGCGTAGCAGTCACCTGTATTTTGGCTTGTCACCTAGCGAACGAATGGATAAAGCTAAAGCTATTCCCTAGCTATCCTATCCTATGCCCGCAGGTGCTAGTCTTAAAACTATGCGCAGAATAATCACATTTACGAAGTATTACCTCTAGAGCTTTAATTATAAAAACCCTAGACTTCTACTAATATATTATATACAGCCCCAATAGGGGACATATCTAATATACAGCCCATCATACTAAGAAGAAGTACTCTCTTAATATACCGGGGCCGCTCAAACGCAGCCAAAGGTAGTAGCACACTAAGCCCCTAGTCCCACAATTTCGAAGTAGAGGCGGTTAGAACTTGTAAGACCCTTAAGCACGCACCCCGCCTATCTATTATGCCTTCGAATTACTAGTGCAGCCCTAGTATAGATAGCACCTTGGTAATTTAGCACGTGTTTAGACAATATACATGAAATTGCTAGAAAAAACAGAAAAATCTTAACCCCTACAGTAACGGATCATGTCGGATATAATGTAAGGCAGACCGCGCAGAAATATAAGATTATATATCAAGCAGAGCAGTGTGCTACTTTAGGGTACAAAAGAGAGGTATAATAATATTTTAAGTAAAACAGCAATTAATGTATTGTCTTAATCCTACGTACTTAATAATCTTATACTTGGTTCTTTAGTTACCAGCGTTAACTAGGTAGCAGGAGATTAGTTCCCCGTTTCCCCTATCTTTGTCATTCTCTACCAGGTGTATTTAATCTGTTCAAGTAATAAGGCAAAAGGCTGGTTCTTCACACTAGCTAGCTTTACTAGGTGTCAGACTATACTACCAGTCCAGCGGCATCAAGCGAGCTAATCAACAGATTCCAGGTCGACCTGGATTCTGTCAGCAACGAGCCAACTGCAATAAGCTACTGACGCACACAATCCATCTCACGCACGAGCTCACGCACGAGCCGGCTCATGAGCTGGCTCGTAGGCTCGCGTTGATGAGTTGACGTTGATGGGGTGGCGTTGGTGGCGATCCAGATGGCTACCAGCAAATCTCAACCAGAGAAGCGTTGCTCGTTAGTCTAACTGGGGCTCGCCACACCCGCACCAACTCATTCGTTTGGTCTTCTACAAAATAGAAGACATCCGATGATGAGGTCGAAGTTGCAATTGAGACGTCAAGGACCTTCCATATTGGCGATATAGAAGGACTTAAGGATTTTTCGATAATACTATCTAGAATGGCTATGTCGGTTTTTGTGCTTGTTATTTGTTTTCATTTAAGTGATATATTGTTGACATGATTCGTATTAGTATTTTCGCTAACTACTATGCAAATTTCACATACTAGCTCTGATACATACCTACCTTGACTAAACCCCGCGTTAGTGCCCCCGACAGAGAACGTCCTGAAATATATCGCCAAGCATTGGGCGTATGTTGAAGGCACAGGTTGGGGAAGGCGTTTGCAAGGAAGACCTGGACTTGCTTCGAGCGTGCGGTAGGATGATTGGGTTCAGCTCCCGTTCCTATGCACGGTGAAACAGCACAAACGGACTGCGGTGTTGATCACATCATGATCCAGCTGTTTCGCTTTGTCTGCCGTGTTTGAGCGCGAGGTGAGGTTAAGCGATGCTACTTGAAGGCCGGAACGCATTTGGGTCAATTTTTTTTCAGGTGCGCGAATTTATAGTCCCTACTACGTCTTAGCGCTGCGCTGCATCCCGCTTTCCGGGGGCGTTTCTCCTGGCTGACGTTCATGCATCATCTAGTACGTCGATCTGCTCACCGCAACGAGTAGCGGCATTTTTTTTCATTCATCTTTGCCAAGACAGGTGGCTTAGCGGTGACCCTAGGGCTTGGCGACGCTTTTAGCGCCGGCAAAGACAACTCCGCATTCAACCCACTTTCTAGTGTCCACGGACACTCTCTTAATCATAACGTTATTGCGGCGGGGGGTCTCGCTTTAAGCATGCAGCAAGAGCTGGAAATTACTTGTGTGAAATGCGATACGCCGTTCTCGGACATTCATATGCCGTTCTCGGACATTCGTTCCTTCCTTAAGCATATGGAAACTAGCCATCCCGATGAAGTTAGACTTCGGTGCTGCCAATTCTACTTTCGCTATTACCGCAGTGGGTGGATTAAGCACATGCGTGATGTTCATGATCAAGGCAAGGACCCACTACCCTGTCTCACCACCGGGTGCACCACGAAATCCTCTACTATCGCCGGCTTGAGGGAACACACAAAAAAAGAACACAAAATAAGGGAGTTCGAGTGCAAATGTCATGGACAACGCTTTGCGCACCAATGGGAGTTAAATGCACACGAAAGGCGATTAGTCAAATCATCCACTTTGGATATCGACGCCGTCCCGAATATCGACGCCGTCTCGAATATCAAAGTCGGCTCGAATATCAAAGCCGGCTCGAATATCAACGCCGGCTCGAATATCAACGCCGGCTCGAATATCGACGCCGTCTATAACGAACAGGTGCAGCCTTGGCGGTCTTGCTACGAAATTCTTAGGTCTATTCGAGGCAACAATGTTGCGCTAGCCAAATTCTTGGCGACAGATCGGGTAAAACTTCGAGCACACCTACAACCTTTTATCGATGGGCTTCTGAGTGAACGACTCCGGCCGCTCGTTCCGGAAGATTTGGAGTCTGAGCCCCGCGGCACAGGGATAGAGTGTCCACGTATTTTCCCCGTCGATAAGGCGGAACCCGAGCAAAGTCTGGATCGGGTGGCGGGAAAGGCCATTAGGAATATCGATCAAGGTAGAATCTATGTGGGGTATCGACAAAATGATCCCATAGCATTTGACGACTCTTTTGTTCTCGAGTTTACTTCTGGAACCACCGTCGAGCTACCTAAGGTTGCTTTTGACATTCCGCTTGGTGACATTGTATTACGCCCGCCTGATTTTATCAGCTCGCAATGTCATATATACGATGAAGAACGGGGATGTAGAGCGGTGGCTAATCTTGGGACAATAGGCTCTGGCGCTGATCTCCATGAAGGTAGGTTATTTTATGTCTCTCTGATTTTCGAAAAGCTAATTTGGAGTAGACAGAGGTGTATTAGGCTTTACGGCGATGGATGGTATCCAAGTAAAGTTATGGGCGCTCTATCCCCATAACGACCGTAACCGAAAAGAGTTCGAGAGTAAAAATAACATTGAGGGAAGGTATATGAAATGCGAGGAAAGACTAGAGGGTGGCCTTGTGGCTGTGACCATGCCTGGCGAATGTCTTATTATACCTCCTGGATGGCTTCACTCAACATTCACTATAATTCCTGGTTGTCTCTGGGGGTCTACCTTCGCTGTTGCAGAAGGTGTGATCATTGCTGCACAGATCTTGAAGCACGATTTGGCCACAAATAAAGCCGACTATAAAAATGGCATGCTGCCTTTCTTGCAATCTTTACACGCAGCTATCGTGGCAGGGCATGAAGCTCAATGGTCAGAGGCTTTGAGTATTCTCTGCCTCGACTATTTGAGCGAGAAACAAGTAGGGGGCCAGGCAAAAAGCTTAGTCGAAGGCATTAGAGGGCTTCTGGAAGTCGAAAAGAAGCTGGAGAAGCCTTGTGAATCTTCACACTGCTTTCGCGAGATTGGTTTACATTTTCCTTTGTTGCTAAGGCCTTCGAAACGGAAACGCCCAAGATTTTAAAGCCTTGAAGAATTCTTTTCGCGATAATAGCTACAGGACTACTAAGGACTTTCTGGTACTGCAATATGGCCTGCAGGCTTAGGTTAGACTCTCTATGGGTTTTAATAGCAGCGAGAGCTTGATAGTGGCGCTGTGGCGAGGAAAGTCCGTTTTACGATAAAAGGAGGCTCTGCAAATCAGGCGCGGCAATGAGAATTCAATGAGAATTTTTAGGTGCAAAGGCATATGCATATTTACAACCACTTATAGTATGCGGTGCATACATTACTATGACACCTAGGGGCTACGAGCACTTTCCTCTCAGTTTACCCACTGGCAGAAGGACTTTATTAGTATACTTTCCTCCGTCACTATCTACTTCTACGGTGTACCCCGTAGCAGTCTTAGAGGGGAAATTTGTTGTGGTTGCGGTAGCGTGTCTCGATAAGTGGGGGCCACCACTGAGGATGGATGGCGCGTTTGTTTAGATTTGAATGATGCCGTCGATGTATTTTGTCTGTACGACGCCTGTGCCGTTTCATGGGAGAACGGGTCGTTCTTTCGGTCGAAGAGGTCGGCCGCGGTTTTCAGGCCTGAGGTCTGTGTTGCATGCGACCCGCTCAACCTAGGTCACTTACTATGCTCGGGTATAAGAGGCGGTGTTGGTGCATCATCGCAAGGCGGCCTTCTGCATCAACCTAATTGAGGTGCGGTGCCCGCATTAGCCACTACTTCGACGAAGCCTCGCGCGCCATTAGAGTCATGCGACAAGTTGACTCCAATGGCTGAGCAGAGTTTGATGATTAGTTTCATTGGGGCTGTCTGTGGGGTTCGCGGACGATGGCGAGCGAGCGGGACATTTTCAAGCATCCAATTGTGCGTCACTGTAAACTTTAACGTCTTTGCTCGTCCACGTCGGTCTGTTCTTTAGATCTATCGGTCGCGTCGTAAGTGCTTAAATACTCCGGAGCAAGGTAGGGGTAACAAATTGTGTGACATGAAACCTTGTTCAAGCGAGACGATCATTTCAAGTCTTTTCGTAGTTGGGGTTTTCATTTGGTGGCTTCCGGTTTTTGCTTGAGTAAATGTTCCTGTTTAGGAAAGGGGTGAGTTAGAGTGTGGATGTCTGAGAGTTGTGAGCGGCCTCTTTACCTGACCAATTGGCCCCACTTCGGGCGAGGTCTTGGCATCCAGCAACACAATCTTTGGTATCCAGAGGAGTCCATACTTAGCCCTCCAAAACCACAACGTTACTTTCTTTGACGATACCATTGCCATTAATTTTCCCTTCGCGCTATCCAAAGAGTGTATTTACCGAGAGAGGGTGTGGTGCTAGAAGCCTTAAACATCCAAGAAAAACGCCTTTAATGAGTGGTAGGCCCCTCCAATCGGCCGCTGTGATCCGGGGTACAATCTCTCGCAAGGACCCACAGCAGGCGTTTGCGAGAATGAGCAAGCTCATCCAAGCTATCTTTCGGAGGAGTACTAATGGCTTGGACACGAAAACATGCATAGTTGCCCAACCGGCAGGTCCTCCCGATGCTAGATGCGTGCTCGTTCATGCTAGTAGTAAGATAGTATTTTGTGAGTATTTCTCCTATGTTAAAGCTGATATGCATGGTATAACCCTATTCTATACCGCACTACAAGCCCAGCCATGGGCCCAGCTGCGCTAGCACTTCCGCTATCGAAACCATTCCAGTCGAGAACTCAGTGGTGAAGAGCGCAGCCAGGCCAAGTCAGTACTCAGCGAGTATGGCCAACATGCCATAAAAAGCGTTAGCGATTGGGACCCGCCGCGACAAGCAATACGCCCTATCCAGCACGTCAAAATCGTGCCTGTCTACCGCTGTCCCGTGGAAGACTGCGGCCAGCGCTCCGTTGGTCCGTCCAAGGAGAAGAAGCAATCCCCGGCTACATGGCGCGAACACATGCGGGCGGAGCGCGACACCTAGGAATTCGAAACACCCGACCACCCTGTCGCCCCTTACTCGAGCCCTTTAGAATTTTATGGCTGGCAATTCTGATGAGTTTGAAGCAAGATAGCGAGGGGAGGGTTCGTTTGTGCCACGTACAAAACTCTATACGAAAGCAGGACTGAGCACTACTGCACACCCTACTACAAAAATATTTATCAAAATTAAACCAACATTAGGCTTTCTATCTCCAAGTTATGAACGTTCTTCACAATCTTGATAGTAATTTCAGACCATCGGGCTCCGCCACCTTGTGCATGCTGGGACGATGCGATTCTACCTCCGCGGATGAAGAAGGGGTTCATCTGTGAAGTGTAGGGGTTCTTCGATAGCCAGGCGCTCTGCAAGTCGTACGCTATCCCGCGGAAGCGCGGCGTCATTTTCCACGGCGTGCCGGGCAGTGGCAAGACAGCAAGTATCGAGGCGTTAGTGAGCGCTTTGTATGCACGCGTCGATGCGATTCCGTCGCTGTACGTCAAGTCGTTTGAGACAAGCCGCAACACCAAGCGGTACTCCACTCGCGCTATTCTCGAGAAGGCGAAATTTATAGCGCCGTGCTTGTTAGTCTTTAACGACTTAGATTCCCTCGTCAAAGATAATATTCGCTTGTACTTCTTGAACGAAGTCGACGGCCCTGATGATGATATAATTATTATCGGGCCCACAAACCATCTGAACAGGTAGGACCCAGCGGGCAGTCAGCGACCGAGTCGGTTTGATCGAAAGTATCATTTCCAGTTGCCTAGTGAGCGGGAGAGGAAAGCATATGCGTTGTATTGGGGAGCTAAATTGGCAAAGAATGGCATAGTTGAGGCCCTAGATAAGATTGCCCAGTTAGTTTCAAAGATTATCGGTAGCTTTAGTTTTGCTTATTTAAAAGAGTTGTGGGTGGTGGCTTTGCTCAGTTCAGTACGTAGGTTCAAGGGTAATGAGTTTGAAATTGTGGACAAGGGCAGGGCAGCCAGCGCTAATAGAACGGAAAAGGAAAAGGAAAAGCAAAAAAGAACAAGGAGAATAAAAAGAAGACGGAGGAAGTTTGTACGTACGCTACCAAGTATAAGGAGTGCAATAAACCATCATCCGACTCGGCTGAGGAGGGAGAAAAGGGGGGGAGGAAAATAGTCATACCGGACGTGGAGATTCCGGGTCATTTGGCTAACAACCACTTGCCAAGGGCCATCAAGTATCATATTCGTATTTTGCACGCTAATATAGACAATTCAAAGGACGAAGGAAAGAGCGAAAAGGAGGGAACAGAGATAATAGTTTGACGGCTAATGAGCAGATAATGGCTATTCGCTAACAGTGCTAGTGTGATATAATATACGTTCATTTTTAGAATTTTAGAGGGTTATGTTGACATCCAGGGAGTGCTAACGCCACGGCTAGTAATTCCTGCAACGCTCAAATACCAAGCTCAGTCTTACACATTTAGACCGATATGTGCCCCTTAGAGCGGCAAGAAGGCTTTCAGTATTGGACGGCTAAGTACATGCTAGTGCATAGAAAGTCTAGAACCTCAGAGGCGAAGGGAAGCACTCACACTCGGAGCTTAGCCTCCGGCTCATTTCGCATGCGTTGCCTAATGCGGTGAGCGTATAGTTAGATCGTCGTAAACGAGGAATGTTCTGCATGACGTTTCGCCTAAAGGCGCTTAGAACAGATAGATCAGCAGTGCGACTCTCGTAAAGCGCAAGTAATTTGACCTCAAACTTAAATTTCGTCAACAAAACTAGGATCCCGCGAACACCAGGCAAAACATTCCCAAACCCTTTGTGTCACATCAAGATCAGCGCCGCCACTCGCTTACAAAACTATCATAGTTAGTAGGGCGTTTGCACTACTTTTCTAAAGCCTTCGAGTGTAGGAGGCACGACAATCGCCGACGTATAGGAGTAGACCGCGGCCAGTAGGTGAGATTGTGTCCATGTAGGCGCTTGCAACGTCACCCAAAGTACCGTGCGTGGCGCCGTAGACCCTCAAACGGTGAGGAAACCTCGATACCCAAGGCAAATTTTAGATAGCGTCTCTCACTTCAGCTAAAAACTATTCATCAGCATCCTCTATCCTCATGGCTCTTGCAAATCACCAGGTCACGTCACGGGTCTCCAATCCTAATACTACCTATTATCAGGATCCAGAGGTGAGGCAAAAGCTAAGAACTCCCCTTAACGTAGCCATTAGGTTTGGTTTCCGCCCCAACCCGCACGACAAAACTATCAACCCTCACTATCAGCTACTACCTATCACTAGCCATTCTGACGAGTTTAGCGACGAGATAGATACTTTTCTTAGAGATCAAACTCTACGGTTTCTCAAAGGCTACAACCACGAGAGCCAAGGCCGAGGGTCTAATAAAATATCTGTCCCAGACTTAGAATCCCCCTCTACGCCGTCTAAGCCGTTGCCAGCAGGTAGTAGTCTCGATCACGGGGTAACTCTAAGGATAACTCTTACTCCCCTTTGTGTGCGAGCTACCGATAAACAACTATACGGGTGGCAAGCTAGTGACGGCATATTGGCTTTGCAGGGCCTAGCACTCACGGATGGCATAGCCAGTAGTCGAAAGTGCCTTTCGCGATATACCAAAACTACACAGAGATTTAGTCTGCATATGCCTAAGCAGGGTAGTCAATAAAATCTACGGCTTTTGCCTTCCTACGACGAGCTAGTATAAACCGCCAGATCCATACCGTTAGCAGCGTCCACCACCACCGCACTATGTCCAGCAGCAGCAGCACCAGCCGCCAGCCCCTCGCCAGAGCACCGCCATTGTCCGCCGCTATTGCAGACGTCGCAAGGTATCACCAACTCGCCCACTCTCCCCTCGTTAGACATAGCCCGCTCACTTTCCCTAGATCCGCTGCTCTAGCTTCGGGGCTATTAAAGATGGTCGCTATTCCAATTGCATGGGATTCAATCAGGCTTTCGTCCCAGCACACACCATTTAGCATAGTGTCAGACAGCTACCGCCCATGTATGGCCTCACGAAACGATCTTCACAGCTTTAACCGGCAAAATAAATGCCACGACTTGCACTTCTATGCTTTCTCTTGCCTATCACAAATACCGACTCAGCAATACATGTAACGTCACAATGTATAAACGAAGCATTTCCCTTTGTAACCGAGTATAGTACGTAGGAAAATTCGGCGGCTGTGCTGTGTTTGGTGTGATTGCGTGTATACACGGAAGCTCGCGGGATTATATATTATTTGCCGCAACTGTACACACGAGAATTTTTGCAGGGTGACAGTCTCAGTTTTCCACATAGTTAAGGTGGACAGCCGCCGTCCACTTAATGTATCCCGCGTACGTGTGCTTTACTAGCTTCTTTTTATAGCAGAAAAGTCTGTCCTTTGCCAATTCCGTATAAATGTCAAGAAGCAGTTGCTAGCGAGCACACAGACAATATACATTAAATAAGCACTGCCCAATAACCCCCCCGTACAACTATACACCTACTTTCTCTAGACGAGATCACTTCTAATCGAATAATCTCTACTAGACTAGAACTACTCATAAATCTATAGAACCGAGTTCGTTTACATGCCAATCCAGCTTAGTTTGCACAATTACGGACGCGGCTAGCAGAAGCAGTCCCAACATACCTCGAGTGCACAAATTTACTACTATCCCTAAATCGGGCTAAGCACTTTATATTGAATCCAAAATAGGGACTCTAAGCTACTGTAACAGCATCGCTGTATTAGTAGTCTAAATACTATTCTAGAGAACAACGGTTCGTTGGTCTTACTTAGCTGTCTGCGCACTACAGACAACATACGATTAAAGTTCTCAAAAATTGTTAGAACTCAAACTAATATTCCTAATACCGTATAACTAGTTGTAAATTAGATCTAGCCTAATACGACTAATAAAAAGCATGCATGTCGCTAATTTGTAGCGCTGCGGTATAATTAGTTTCGTGTTGCTGCGATGCTGCAAGAATACCCGCTACCAGGTGCAAGAGAACGACAGAAATGGCGAGTAGCAGGCAGTACAGGGTGTAGTTAGACGGTTACAGCTATTTGTTATTATCGGACAGTAGGAAGTATACAGTTAGTAGTGCGTAGGAAACCTCCCTCGACACTAGACAATTGGAGTTGCCCGCCAATAGCCAGTCGTGCAGGCATGAATAATAAATACGTGCTGGCGGTAGGGAAAGATTTCAAGGACCAGCAATTTTAGATTACTAATGCATTTCTTGCATTAGCAGCTTGGAGCACCCTTAGAGCACTACCACGGCTTAACTTCTTCGTCAGACACGATGGGCGTTGAAAAGGTCGTGCTAGTACCTAGTAATGTGCCAGTGCACGAGGTACCAACTTGTGCCATTCTACTTGAGGCATGGCGGATGCAGGGATAAGTTGTAGATAAGGACGGTTCAGGTAATAAGGACTTCAGTAGACAGAGATTTCACTTTGGACAATTCGGACTCAAACCCATTTACGTTCCACTACACTCCTACTTCTTTACACTTGACTATCGGTTGCGAAATCAATGAGTTGGGATACCATCCTCCACGCAACAGCACAGCAATAGTAGTAATGTACCAAAATCATGGCGAAGTTTCTATAGAATACGCAAGCAGCACACACCCTTCTCACTACCAGATCAAGAGAACCTGACCCGATTACAGGGTGGCTCTACGATAATAACGTGCCTAGTAAGAAAGGCAAGCAGTGTGTTATATCCTGCGCGACCGTCCCTAAATAGTTAGGCTGCAAACCAGAGATCTGTGTAGTTGACAAGGTTATTTCAGATTCGACTTATTAGTAGGCCGTAGAGACCTTATCACACCAATTGGCGTCGGACGCGTAATTCGAGGTTAGTTAGGATCCGTCATTGCTTCCCATAGTGCATATACGGAGAATGTCTGTTAAAATGTGCACTGCTCGCGCCACACCGCGCGCAGGGCAACCTACCTAGATACCCAGCGCCAGAACGCTCCTATACAAACAGCACCGGCTGAGCTTGTCTTAGCTACGAGCAATTATACACAACGCGATCGCACAGCAGCGACAGATCCTATACAATAAACTGCTATTTGTCTCTTTTCTAGGCTCCCTTCTACCTATCCCATAGACACGTCTAGTAGGCCGGCTCGACCACGCACCGCAAGGAAGCTATCAGACAGACCCAGTCAACAAGGACATCCTCGAGCCAGGTAAAGACTAACTCGTACACCATGTCGCCAACGCCTAATCCAATTCCTAAGCACAGACGAGTGCCTCTGCAGGAACGCGCCATATAAGAGTATCGCGAAGCCACCCAGACGTTTGCCGAAGAAGATATACCATTGGCCGTGTAGTAGTAGGCATGCCTATTCACGGCACCACCGTCACGTACCGCTAGCGTAATAACGACACAGGCGTAGAGCAGCGCAATCTAGCCGCCCAGAGCGGCCGATTGACGCTTGTAGGCTGGGGCAGAGGCCCCATACATGCATGCCCTGCCCTAAGAGGTTGTAGACCTCCAGGGATATCATCATATCTAGCTCGTCCTGTCTTTTTGGGATACCATCTAAGCTAGCAGCAGACCAGGGCGCGAGGGTGGCGACATAAGCTTGCTCTTCCCCCCTCAAGGTATAGCTTCCGCGTAGGTCTCGAACGCGTTAAAGAGGGCCTCGCAGCAAGTCACGGGGGCCGGTATAACACTACAGCTTAGCCAGCAGCTACTTAGCAGCTTTACCCGCAAGTACATGCCCGCTGACATAATAGCGGGGGGAATAGTATCCAGGTAGATGCTCGCCATCGCACCAACGAACGGCCTATCTCAGGGCATATACTCGCCAACGCGGGGGAAGCCGATACAGACGGCGAAGGCAAAGATAACGACAGCGCCGCTGCCACCACCGCCGCTGCCCACGAGGAAATTGCCGACATAGACGATGGGGACATTAGCAATAGGCGAGCCCAAGCCATATCAAGCGACGCCTTCTTCGACCCAGCCCGTCGGAGGATTGCGAGCTAAAGTACAATAGAGACCCAGATAGGCCACTCTAATGCATAGGTTACAGCATGTATACCAGGGACATTGAGGCCATCCCAGGCATAGATGAGCTGCAGCTCCTCGTGTGAAGCAGGGTAAGTAACTACTAGCACCTTGTTTTAAATTTCGCTTCTACGCAGCAGGTTCTCTCTACGCAACGCAAACACCACCGCGACATTGAGTCCGCTCGAGGCTATAGCAGCAATAACGAAGAGGTGCGAATGGACGATTGGATAGGGGAGAAGGAGGAGAAGTAAAAACAAAGGGTCGACACAGCACAAGGCGGGCAAGGCATGTCAGGCAGCAGAAGGGGCATAGCGCTGTCCCAACCGTCGCCCTTTAATCGGCATAGCAAGAGGCCTAGAAGGGCGCCGCTAAACCTCGCCCGGCGTTCCGAGACTTCAGATACCATGCCATAACATACAGCTAACAAGCCGGATGCCCGCCCATGCGCCTCCAACTACTGTTCCCATCTGTGCTCTGCCCACCAAAGATAGCGCCAGCACTAATTCTATTAAACGTAATACAGTCACTACATACACTCATCTTCCACATTACACAGTATAGCAGAGCTAATCAGCGTTAGTAGACATAGCACCGAACTTTGAATTGGATGGGAGTCCGCATATCGCCGACCACTTTCCTACGCAACCGTATAAACCGCATGCCCTCGCCTGGCACATGCTTGGGGTGCCAAAAGTTACAGTACATTTATTTGCTATCTACCTTCTTTTCGCCTTTCGTATTTTCAGTACTACAATCAAGATGGGATCGGACACAGTTGCTAATGTATAATAAATCGTGTATCCATATCCTGTCTCGATTCAACCACGCAGTAGGTGCTTTGCAGCGTTCACTGCTAGCCCATACCACTTAAGATGCCAGCCTTACTTTTGGCACATCATGTAGGCCCACCAAATTAGACTTGTGTGCATAGTTGATAGAGGGCTTCAAAATTGTGTGTAGAATACTCCCCCGGAGTTTATATAAAGCTTAATCCAAACAATTTCAATCCAAACAATTTCAATCCAAACAATTTCAATCCAAACAATTTCAATCTAATCAAGTTCAATCCAATCAAGCCAATCTAACGCTCTCGAACTAGCAATCAAGTCAACCGAAGACAGCAAAATAGTTATGTTGTAACTTATCACCACCCTCCTTCGTGAAGTCACCATCATAGAAGTCTCATCTTCTCGCCACCCAGAGAACCGTAATTCCACCCACATATCTAGCCCCTCAGTCCTATATCAGTCTAAGATAAGAAACACTGCAGGGGGTCTTTAGCTGTAAGCCAGTCTGAAGTTTGTTAGCAAATAGCTTAGAAAAATGCAACGTTTTCTAGGCGGCCATACATATCGCGGCGTACTCCACTACAATGCCACCACGACTTTCTCCACAACTTATCAGTGCTTTCCCGCCAGCCGTTTAAAGGCGTTAGATCTCACCGATACTAACACATAGTCCCAGGAAGACTTCGAGGTCAAGCCAATTAATTGCACCCTCATCGTTGAGGCCAGGGTAGGCGAACGGTAGAGCATCAGTCTCATTCCTCTTCCGGGCAATCAGGCCGACTGAAAACTCAGAGTTGCGAAGGAAGAATACGGGCTGGATCGTTCCGTTCTTTTAGACAAAGTAGTACTGCCTAACGTTTTTGTATCCCTTCCCCCTAAGATACCTTCCCAGGCGACGTGAACTCTTGCTTCGCTTTAGGGCGGTAATAGGGATCTGCGAAATCCTCGAGCAGGTCTCGGGGCTGTAGCTAGGTAGGTTGATACTGTAGAGCTCCGCTAGCAAAATGTCAGCGAGGGCAGTTGCAAAACACTCCATTCACCTACCAATTGCGCCATTAGAAACAGGTGCATCAGTTGCATTCCTGTTGACGCATGAGTATATCTACTCACCGACCCCAAGGAACGCGTGCGTCGACCCCCTACCAAGGGGAACTAGCAGGTTGCTTTTAGGCCTACAAGCTTCAAGTGTGCTATTGGGCACGTGTGCAGACACAATAAGTGAAATTGCCAGAAAAAACAGAAAAACCCCGACCCTCATGGTAACGGATCGTGTCGGATGTAGTGTAAGGCAGGTCGTGTAGAAATATAGGATTGTATATCAAGCAGAGCAGTGTGCCAGCTCAACGTACTCAAGAGAGGTGTAACAATACTCTAGATAAAACAACAATTAATGCGATGTCTCAATCCTACATGCTTGACGATCTTATACCTGGCCCTCTAGTTGCCAGCGTTAACTAGTTGGCAGGAGATTAGTTCCCTGTTTTCCCTATCCCCGTCACTCTCTACTAGGCGTATCGCGCAGGACGGTAAACTAGCAGTGAGTTTGATCTATTCAAGTAGTGAGGCAAAAGGCTAGTCCTTCGCCCCAACTAGTTTCACCAGGACCTCATCGTAGTAACAAGGCTAATTGCTTGTATGCGCGGAACTACGACTGTTCCCAGCCTCGAATATCATTATCATCGTTACTACCAAGTACTATCTAGGTGTCTAAGAGAAGTCGGTTTGTGTGCAGTGTATGAATGTCACTAATGCGTTAAGACTGTCAATCCGCCAGCTAATACCTACTCTAGAACCACCTTGCCGCCTCTAAGGCGGAAGGCCCGTTCAACGTTCTAAGCTACCCGCCGTAGCAGTACGCTAAACGCCACACACTAAGGAGTGGCCAAGGTTTGATGCCTTCGAGACCAGTCGAGTAGTAGGCAATCCTTGTCTTTGCCCGACCCACGTTTAATATACCGCAGGCTATCTCTATAGCTAAGTAACGGTAGAGGCAAGACTCTTGTGCCCATCGAGTTACGAGTGTGTTGATTGGTTCCGCAGCCGTGATACAACAAATCGCTACAGTAAGGCTTGCAGTTAACACATTATATGCGCTAGCCTTATACAAACTTATTGCAGGCTTTGCTCAGCCAGTAATATAGCTAGGTTATGCCCTTACCAAGGACGAACTGCTTGTAGTTAGCACCTATGTCTTAAGGCTCCCAACAATTGTGCTGCGAAGGCGTACTGTTGGAATGCGGCTCTGCTCTACTACAGCAAGCAACTAAAAGGGTGGAAATAGCTAATAGCGTTGATTATCGGAGTAGAACGATATGTATTGCCTCAGGACCCTCTAGATCTAGAGCCTCTCCGGCTCGCGCTTGCGTTGAAACATACCACAAAGACTTTCTAAAAGACTTTATAATTGCTACTGCGCTTTTCCTGAGACGTTTAGTAGTAGCTACCGTGTTGTCATATTCTTTGACGTGCTAAATAAGGTAAGCTTGGGTGAGTTGTAGAGTGGCGTCAATCGTCCTCGCACTGCCACGCAATCTCCTCTAGGCACGGTTGCTCGTAAATTCAAGCTCTGATTAGTTCCTTCATGCATCTCAACCTAGGCCCCTAATCTAGACGCCAAACCTAAACCGCCATTATATTGGATCATCGATGCGTGCTGTTGGTCGGTGGAATTGACGCCGCGCACTTTGCTCAACCTGGAGTGAGCTACCATGAGTATAGCATCATACTGGTGTTAGATGCGACATCGCGCAGAAACAGTTGATCGAATTGCTAGAGTCATGAAACTGGGGTAAGTTAGCTTCGCGCTGGTGCTGTTTGTCCGCCGGTTCTCACTGTTATCACGGCTACGGCGAAGTAAGCACCAACGCTAGACAATTTTCAGTGCTTTGGTAGTATGCCCTTGTGGGCAAGCGAGGGTGGGCGGATGTTGACCTCATCGGCAACAGCAGCTACGCGGCTCTGAACAAGAGTCTTGTCACCCTCTCGATGGTAAAATTCAAGCGAACCATTGTCATAAACGGCACCCTACCAAACGGAACTACTGCGCCTAGAGGCACCATCAATGTCGCTGCATCCCTCTCCATCGCCAGACATTCTAGCTACTGGGCTATGGGACCAATCGTCTTGTGCGGTATGTTTATATAGACCACACAGCTTACCACCCCTTTGTAGAACTCATTTTTCTTATTATACCAGCAACAACTCGGACTGAGGAATTCCATCCCCGTGCATCCGAACCATGTAACATTGCTTCAAGGAATTTCACGGCTAGCAACCCTAATGGGCTTGAAGCAAAATAGCGAGGGGAAGGTACGTTCGTACCAAATACAAAACTCGATATAGAAGCAATATTAAGCACCATTGTACAATTCACTATAAATATATTTATCAAATCAAACCAACATTGGGCTTTCCATGCGTTATAGTTGGAACCTGCTACGCAAATATCTCGATTGCAGGGGACTAGGTCCGGTACGCTACTGCCGGAGACTCTAGTGTGCTGGACAGGTATGATGCATAACCAGGTCTAGAGCCAAAGTTCGAGACATCGGTGTGTTAAAAAGAAGGAGTTTGAGTCTAAGCGAGAATTGAGAAGAGGAAGGCTAAGTGTTAGAAATAGAGTATCAATTCCGATCTCTAAAATTTGGGCATTTAAACGGGCATCTAGCTAATAACTATTATGCCGAGGCCGTGCTACCGGTATATCGTGGTAAATTAGCAGGTAGTTTGGAATGTAACCATAGGACAAGTATTGGCCAGAAAAAGTACGTTAAGTAACTAACTAAATAATTACTTAACTTATTGGGGGTAGTGTTTACGGCAGTTAAGGGGGATTAACTTTTGGGTTTGCAGTCCTGAGACTCAAGGGAAGATACATAAACCTTCTAAGATGTAGCAAACTACAAGAAATAGTAGAGATGCAGTGAATATTATATTATCGAACCAACCTCATGCAACAAATCATGCAGTAAGCTCATGTACATTAGTCCCAAGGCAACAGTACCGCACGCATGAAACGAACTGTAAATCTTCTCTATAAAGTATATATAGCAATAAAAACAGAAAAGACAAGGTTGATTGACGGGGACGTAACAATTTTACCGAGAATGAGGAAGAAATGCCCGCCACGGCGGGAGAAAAGGGAAGCACCTTATCCGAATCCTGAAGCTCCTTGAGCAGACGTTGGACTTTGCTGAACTCTTCTTCATATTCTGCACCGCGCCCAAACCCCGTACCCTCGAGTTCCGAAACAGTATAGACCCCTCTTACCATCCCCTGACAGTCCTTGGAAGATTCAAATACCTTTGCCTCTACATAGTAGTCATTTGCAGATTTGTAAACATTTGTAATTTAAAAAAGACGTTTCGTTTCGGGAAGAGATTTTTGATGAAGCGTGATTCGGTATGCTTCTGGCATAAAATCTACATGTTTGAACAGTCCTTCTATTGCTGGTGAAGGCACTAGTCCTGAGGCGGCATTCTGGATTCCATCACGAATCCCGTACCCTAACGCATCCAACGCACCCAATGCGCCGGGGAGCTGCTGGAACTCTGACTACTCAAAGCGGCGGGGTGTGAGATTGAGCGGGCAGGAAATGTGGGGCGTATTGGTACTGTCGCAGATGAAGGCATTGATTGATACGACAGGTCCGGCTATCTCGATGCAATTGATACGAATGACCCCGCAGCCGCTCTTAGAAATAGTTATTGAAATCATTGCTAATATGGATACCTACCTTGTGGGCACCAGAATCGAGAACACCCATACCGATGTGTGGCGAAGAGGACGCGCCAGCTGCAGGTGATACTATGTTTTAGGGGACTCGGAAGGCCAGGCTGTAGGAACGTGCAGGAAGGCAACCAGCGAAGGACAGAAGCGGTGAACGAGGGCCGGCCTGGTGGAATATATCCACAGCCTGGATATGCATCTCGCTTACGACCCGCTCGCAAGCGATTCGGCAAGATCTCCCAATAGGTAGGTGTGAGTTAGGATGAACCTGCGGCCATGTCATAAGTACAGCATTATTTATATCGTTTGCACATTTGTTCTATTCTCTCTTCTTCAAAGTCGACCTACAATCTCTCGTCTAGATGTGCAGGGTCGAAATTGTGGCTTTCGTGCCCCCTTGCCGTCAGCAAGCCGCGTTGACAAGATCAGCCGGGACGGACACGCTTGAAGGTCCGCGCAGCTAGCTGCATGAAAACTAGTCATGCGCGGACACGCTTTAGAGGCCCGTGATGCCCATGATCCCTGCATCACGCCAAGCCGCACCCCGCCTAAGATAATTTCCTTGCACAGTGCACGGCACACGCTTGCTGCAAGCAGATCACAATTGAGTTTGCATAATAACCCGGTCTTATAATGGCTCAAGATGGTTTGTCCGAGTCACAAGCGCGGAAAGCTACTGGTCTGAATAGTAGGGACTATACTAAATTCTTAGTTAGTCAATGAAAGGTTGAAGTAATGTCTGTCTATTTACTAGGCTACAGGAAATAACGCTACAAGCAGCTAAGGAGCTGGGGACAGAGAATGGGGAAATGCGGACCTGGAAGAGGGTGGGTGCCGTTAGGCAGGATGAGGCATTAGAAGAATTATGTACACACCTAAGTAAGGAAGGCATCATGGTGCCTAGTTCCGGAGTTCGGGAGCGGCTACGAATGGCTATGAAAGATCAAAGGGCTAGTATGTCTTACGCTAAACCTTATAATGACTATACTGTACTAAGATTAGTAGAAGCGAAAGAGAGAGAGAGAGAAAGAGCGATAGCGGCAGCAGCTGAGACGGCAACAGCCGCTGAGACTGCGACAGCCACTGAGACTAAGGAGAGGGGCGGGGGACAGCCATATGACCCAGTCAGGGACGTATAATCAAAGAGTGGGGTCATATCAGAAGCATGTATTAGGAACTACACTCAAACTAGCAACGCAAACTCCGTACTCCACAATCAAATTGCAAACCTTATCGTCTTCATCTTCCGCGTCTAACAAGCCCAACTCTTTTGATACCAAATGAATCGCTGCGTATCTACCTAGCGAGCGACGTTCTACACCCCAAAAATAATCTCCGCCTTAGAACCTATCCTATCTAGTAATGCAACTGCCGTTCGCCGCCTCAGAAGTAATTGTCGTATCCGCCCGGCGATCGACGTCGCTCGTCTGCACTCCAGGAGCAAGCACCTAGTAAACTATATTCTTGTCAATTTCTATTGCTAACTCCGGCTCCACAGTTTCAATATAATCTCTGAGTAATTTGGCGTAGCGAATACATTTCTTTAGTTTGAGATAGGTCCTCTGTCGCAGTTTATTAGGAACTTCGTCGTCTAGCATTAATACTACGATGCTGCCTTTGGGTTGGAGAAAGAATCCCTACAGGAGTATTGCCTCATCTTCGGGAGCGAGTATTATAAGACGATAGATAAGCGGAAGAAAAGGACGTAGCGCAAAGTGATAGTCCTCATCGTCGAGCGATGAAGTGCGTATGATTTAGAGGGTGGTTTTGTCCATAGTGCCTAATTGGTTTAAGATTCTGATGCGGTTACTTCGCTATATGTATATATCGAGAGACCTTCGGGGTTAACGTGCTGTACCGTAGTTTGGGATGCAATGTTTACTACCTATACCCGTGTTAATATAAAAGTAGCTGCATAGTGGCGGCCTTAGTATCCTATAGAGACGTTTCCATTATACTCAACACAGCTTCGACTTAAGGGGATTGTATTTCTACCAGTAGATAGCCGCCAGCCCTCTGCTATTCATGCAAGGCACATAATATGCATAGTGCTTGACGCACTAGTCACTCTTTGTTTGTAAGTTTAGTGGAGCTTTGCGATTGCTCTATATAGATACTCTACAAAGCTACAAGGCCTAGCCTCATATACGCACTACTATACTCGCATCGTTTTAAATATATTTATAAGTTCTGCATAGGGTTGTTTTAACGCTATACTGGTAGCAAAAAGACGAGGGCTATTCAATCGTGATAATTGTAAGTGTAGCGAAACATTTGTAGTTGTTGTGTAAGGGGCGCAGCGTTAGG
Source organism: Ophiosphaerella narmari (assembly GCA_028456235.1). Classification (NCBI taxonomy): domain Eukaryota; kingdom Fungi; phylum Ascomycota; class Dothideomycetes; order Pleosporales; family Phaeosphaeriaceae; genus Ophiosphaerella; species Ophiosphaerella narmari. The sequence continues at coordinate 37,940 of JALNQA010000093.1, forward strand.
TTTCTTGGATAGCCGTGCTCTGTGATATCAGGTCTATCTCGTGTTGATATTGCCGAACCTAATTAGAATCTTTATCACCGTTATGGGTGTATAACACCCGAAGCAACCGACTAGAAGTGTGTTGTGTAGTAGGGGAAGGCTTGCAAAGACGTGAGTCGTAAGATAACCCTTACCTACTAGCTACTAAGATATGGGGTGCGCTATAGACTCGGAGGCACACTACTATTAGGGGTCCTAGCGGAAGGACTACTATTAGAACGATGTCCGAGAGGAGGGCTATCACTAAACGCGTGCGAAAACGAACACCACGAGGATAAAAAGGGGATTGAGTCAAGCACTAGGATTCTACTAGTCTCCAATTAATTTTGTGTACCTCCCGTTACGTTTACACTTAAAACGGTCTAAACTATGCTATGTACACAAAATTCCACGCATCTATATTCGACCCAGGCAGCGCAACGCGACGAGTAGACGGACAGGGACTGCGCAAATTTCTTGCGCAGAAACTTATAGCAGATAGATCGTATAGCGCAATAAGCAAAATGCTGACCTTATCGGCGGTATATAAAATTCGTTACGGTAAATGCAGGGAGTTTAGGCGATGCAAATTGATCAAAAGACAAGAAGATCTTCTACCTTTACACGCAATATAATCGCCGGGGTAGAGACATGCTGTGGCAGGAATTGTTGTGGAGTGGTGCTAGAGATCGGTTCGTAGTGCAGTTGGGGCAGATCGTTGACGATGTCATATTTACACGGCGAGGGATGTCATTTCTTAGTTAGGCCGACAATGGGCTAAACAGCGGGCTGGAGTAGATGCTTACTCGAGCTGAGGAGCGTAAATAGGGTTGGAGGTTGCAGGCAAGAAATAGTAAGTGGAACAAGTATAGTATTACTTGCTACAGGTTAACTATTTCTTGTAACTGCTTATAGCCTGTGTATACATACCTTTAGAACAGCTAGTTCGGGGAATAGATATTATGACGATACAACACTGGAAAGGCGTGTTGTGAGATCGCAACGTTTTTGTAGTAGATGGATAGGTGATGGCGGCGGTGCGGTATCGTGAGTTGCGGTCGCTATGAGATAAGCCGAAGGTAGTACCGCAATTTCTTCCGCCCCGGTCTGGGCAATTAATAGTAGTGTATCTAGCGTACTTACGAGAGGGAGGAGATGTGCTGGAGCTGCAGGATGCGCGAACAGTATGAGTGAGGGTTGGATATTATCAAGCATCTCAGAATTCGGCCAATTAAAGCATTTCAACCGCTCAGCATGGCGTAGTACATGTTCTTAGAAGTTGAAGACCGACGCGGCGCTACTAATATACGTAGGGATAGCATCTCCGATCTAGTAATATTACAGAAAGAGAAGGGAGCGCGGGTGAATGATTTGCGTAACGAGGGAACTACAAGACGTTGATACAGGTGCTGAGGAAGGGTGATGTTTGTTTCCGATCGGTCGAGCAGGAGTAGGCAATAGACGCTGTACTAGACGGGCGGACGCCGCTAGTAGTCATACCTCTAATAGGAGGTGGCAAGAGTCTCTTGTTTATAGTGTTGGCAATCGTAGAGAAAGTATTACCGTGGTTATAGTACTATATCGAGTGCCCATCGAAGACTTGGTCATGCGAGATCAACCTAGTGTCTGTAGTCATGGCCGGCGTGGGCTCAGGCTAAGATGAGCCGTGGCCTCCATTAAGGGTAAGGTGGTTCTAATTCTGCCCTAGGGCCCTGCGAGCACCGCATATACAATGTCCGGTATTTGTTAGCCATAGAGGTGTGTTTTGCTACCTCGCGGCATTATCCTATCTTAGGCTATATCTAAGGCCGCCACATCTGAGCGCCTATCAAAGCGCTCATCGCCGCGCAAAGCCCTAGCTGCTACGAGCTAGGCTACTGTTTTATTGGCGCTAAAGCCTATACTTGCGTTGTAGTTTTAGAGTCGCAGTCTAAGGTAGTAATTGCGAGCGCCTATTCGGCCCGATACCCACTACAGGATGTTAGGGATGACGACGGTTCTATCTCGGCGCCACTACTCGACGCCTACGAACTCGATTGTCACCTTTAGGGCGCTTGGCAAGTACGCTACGCAATTGGGGATCATCCTCGTCTTTGTCCTTGTGGTGAATGCGGACGTGGCTGAATTGGGGAAGCGTTAGCGTGCTTTGTCAAATATAGTATGAGGAGGAAACGCTTACCGTTGTAAATTATCTGGGCGGGGATATTCGTACTCTCCATCTAGACAGAATAGACATGCGTAACCTGGCGATTAGTAGACAAGACCATGTCGTATCATCTCGTTTTTGCGCTTGAAGCCTTTTCCGCCCTCAGCACGGGGACAGCCGTTGATAGGGCAGTAGTGTGACCGGTTTTGCGAATGTACATTCTTGTAGGAACTAAGCGTGGGTTAGGGTATAGGTTTAAAGATACTGTTAAAGCTTAGCAGACAACTTACTTTAGTAAATATAGTGTTTGGAACGGCGGGGCATTACAACCAGGATGGTTACATTGAAAATTATGCGTCTCGGGCGGTTGTGGATTTGATCTGGTGGGTGCCGGCGATATTGTTACCGGAGCGGGCGTTCTATCCAAGCTCATACGCCGTTGGCAATTCTTAGTTGGTTGCACGTCGGGACTTCGGCGTTCTAGACTCTAGTAACCCTTGCTAGTCTGAAGCGCCGGGGCATACCGTCCGTTCTCTAGTAACTGGGGCGGGCTTCTAGCATCGGATCCAAAGATGTGCCCTGAACCTGACTGTAGAGAAATATTTCCCGTCGGTAGACTGCCACCTGGACTGATTAGCAATGACGCTAATGCTGGCTGTAGAATATCCCCAAACATATAAAAAATAGACGGCAACTATTGTGAATTCGGCGATAATGCATCGTCCCTATGTGACTGAAGAGGTTGGTTATGTATTTCTAGTTTCGCCGTCAGCTGATTATGTAGCGCAGAAGGAGCAGTTGTCGAACCTAGTAACTGATCTTCCATGCCATCCCCGCTACCAGGATCCGAGTCCGAGTCCGAGTTTAGTGCTTGCTGCCCCGCTTGCTGTGCGATTTCAGGTTGATTTGGGGCCATCTCCCGAATAAGAACCCAGTCGCCTCGTGTTGGTCGATTCTTGCGGCGGTTGGCCCCCCCCCGTCTCCTTGATAATAAAGGAGAACTGACTGGCGGAGGAGATGCGGTTGTGAGTATAGGTAGGGGCGACGGAAGCAGCACAGCGCTAGGGTAGACTTGTTCCAGGCCGGGACTTTAGGAGGGGGTATTTCCCTCCAAGTGAGATGCCCCGTCCATAAAGTAAAACGCACCCTCAATCGCTTCGAAATTGAATTAAGGGTGGCTGCAATAGGAGTATAATCTCCTAATAAGCGGTTCGGTAAGTGCTACCAAGCAAGGTATAATGGTTGCAGTCCGAGTAAGTGCTATAACGAGGGCTGGGCAAGGCTGTCTAGTGTAAGGTTAGTCTACGAGTCGGATAGATACTTCTTGTGCTAGGCATTGAAATGGGGAGCAGGTAGTGAGGCAACATGTGACGGGCAAATGCATTAGGCTACCGTTCGTCATTGCGAGGAACGGTGCTCAGACAAAATTGGGAATGCTCATACAAGATACAAGGAGAGCATGACGAGGGAATTAGAAAAAAAAACAAAAGATGCTGAGACAAGGACGGAAATCAACAAAAGTGGAGGCGAAGGGATAAGACAAAGTAGGTGCGCGAGGAGTAAGGCAGCGAAACGTGTGCGGCTCCGCGCGGTGGGAAACGTACCCAAAGGTGCCAGTACGATGATTACTTTTCAGCTTCAAGGCGGCAACAGAGGGCGCTGATGGCACACGGCACACAGCTAAGTAGGGCCAGTTACGGCGCGCATAGGTGATGAAATTTTGAGCCAGGCTCGCCAGGCCCCACAGCTTCCGGGAGACGTCGAGGGCTTGGGCTGGCCGGGGCTGGCCCGGGCGGTTAGAGTAGGGTAGCTGGCGCGCTGTGCTGAAAGAGGAGGCTGTGATGCAGGGGGGGCTCCGATGGATAGCTAGCCCGGCATCTGTTCCGCGAGGGTATAGGACCGTGATGTGACTAAGCGTTGACAGTGCGGCCGTAGTCTAGGACCTCGGCAGCAGAGAAGATGGAGCAGTAACAGTACCGTAGGCATTGGTATAGGTAGTCGAGGCGGCCTTCCTGCTGGAGGTGCAACAGACCGAAGGACATAATAGCACAGGGAGTCGTTCCAACCACTGTCATGGCCGCGGTAGGACCACAGGGCAAAGTTGTTCACCGGCTCCTCGGCGTCCCCCTACCGTGCCCTACCCTACCACGCCTATCCTACCCCGACCGCCGCCCATAGGGTCAAAAGAGATTTGTCCGAGCAAAGACCCAGACTCCGCCACGCCGGCGAACCGCTTGTTTCCTGGTTCCTCATGTCTCTCCCCCTGTACGTACAATATATCACTTGCCTACCACTTATCCTAAACCGTCCGTCGCGTACCTACCGGGCTTTCACCGACCACTCTCGCATGTGTAAATGCATGCCGTGGATATTTCCCTCTTCTCCTCGTCAATCAGCGTTGCTATATTTACCGCCGCTTAAACCCAGCTCCTGCCCTGTCATACAGCCTTACTCTGTGCTGTCTCCACCCACCCGTCTAGAGAATGTGGTCGTGACCAACTGCCCGCGCTCCTGCGCGTCTACACCTGGCCCAAACCCATCAGCTAAACCAGCTAGACAAGCATAGTCAACAGCAGCCAGCAACAGCCAGCATCGATCTTCAGTCGCCGTCGCCATTTATGACGCGCAGATAGGGCTCAGGTCACCGAAAGTGTGGGTGCGGAGCGGGCGGGGAGCAATAATGTGCGGGCGAGGAGCATAAGCGCAAGCGAATCAGACTTAGTCCCTAAACGAACCATGCTGAGCATGGACAGCCAAGGCGCAACAGAGCAAAGCTCGGTCCACAAACATAGGCAATCGTGCACACGGTAAGCGCCGAGGCCAATCAGCCCGTGCGGCTACCGTAATCTCGATTGGAGGGTAAGCGAAAAGTCTACCTAGACGTCATGCTGCACAAAATCATCATATCCCTGCCTTTGATAGATTCCTAATGGGTTAAAGTGGCGTCCGGGGAGACGGGAGCTCATATTCACAAGCCCCAACCCCAGCGGCCCCGAGGACGGTTCGAGCTAAACAGCTATCTACATCGTTGTGTTCAGGATGTCGGTCGCCTGCCGTTTGTTGTGGCGATATCAGGACCCCTAGTCTAATCATGAGAAATAGGTCCTAGGTTGAAGTTGCAGCAATGCGACAATCGTCAGCCCTTTTATAAGGTTGAAGCACCGCCAATAACCAATTTGCTCCTTTTAGTTCCCGCCTTTGCTAACGAACGCACCCATGTCCTAGAAGCTCCGTTCTGCAAACCAGCAAAACTAACAGTAAGGAAGAACTACTGTGTTCGGTTGCGGGTGTCTTGCAGCACACTTATATATTTTGGGCTGATATGGATCGACCCGACGCCGAAAACCTCCCCGCTCTATGGTCACCATGGCATTGTATGCCTGCCATCAATACACTACCCCTAGTTTTTGCACAATGCTCCCCAGTTATCGAGGAGGGAAAACCAAATTAGAACACCATCTTGACAATGTGGTCGTGGGAAATGTTTTATTGCTATTATACCGAAATGAGTGGCGCTCCAAATTGTAAAAAGACCACTGTGTTGCACCCACGCATCGAACCGACAACCAATACAGCCTCTCCTTACTCTCTACTAAGCGTGGTGCTATATGCCGACTCGTGTCCTGGAGTCTCTATTAGACGGCTGCAAACTACTACACGAAACAAACTCCTCTCTAGAAGGGGTTCTCACAGTGCGTCCACAGGTCTAAGCCTATCGGCAAGACCCCACCGAAGATTGACCTACAAGTTATGTCACCACGAGGGACGAGAAGGATGATAATCGAAAATGAGCTCATTAGCTCTCTACAATAGGACATTATATAGGAGCGGCAGCAAAAGGATGCAACTAACAACGCTTTTACCAAGCGCCAACGCAGTAACATCTTTCCTACTATCCTGTGCGGAGCTGCCACAGAAAGCAACATTTACCTAGACTACAACACAGAAGGGTGGTAGTTATGGCGCATCCCACGCAGCCGACGGGTGTACGTCAACGGGCCGATCTTTCTCAACTTGTAGTGCGCCGAGACGCATTTCTCCACCACAGCTGTACCCGTGGCTAGTAGATGCAGCTAGGCTGTCGAGGCTATTACACGCCATCCGTCGTATGTAACGCCGATCTTTGATTAGCTAACCACTTCATGCGAGCCAATTTCTAGACCTTTAACTGTCGATCTCTGCCCAAGCACTTCGAAGTGCCATCTCATAGCGGTAATACATATATGCTCTCACCTACTATATCGCAAAAATGTAACCCTGTATCCTGTTTTGAGAAGTGTGTAGCTAGGTAGCTTGGGATGGGGAGCCAGCGGCAGAACCTGGAAGCTGCCTCAGGGCAAGCTTATTCGCATTGTTGCGTCACCCGCAGGTGACACCTAACAAGCTTCATGCATGTGAAACCTGCTTTGAGATCTAGCTACAGCGAAATGCGTCGCTCCCAACCCCCATCCGACAAGTTCCACGTTTTAACATAGTTAGCTACCAATGTGCCACAATCAGATACATTGGATGCCACTCTACGTTAATAGATCACCAAAATGTAACTCTGATTTTACACCAATTTTGATACTAAGGAACTATGAATGAAGTAGTCGTGACCCCAAAGCGCTCTATTCAGCTTCTTAAACTTGGATTATGATCAACTACCCGAAAAGCGATACCGCTTTGATTGGAATTTTGCCTTCAAGCTGTGGCATTATGTCGAGAGCCTTCGTATCAATGGTCCAGTTGTTCAAGTCGGCCACTGTTCTCTCAAAAGCATAAGTCATACGAGAGTAACCTGCTTCAGTATCCCAATAGTAACGGGCATCATCCGCAAGCGGCCATGAAATACCGATTAGGCCTATAAGGGCATCGGCTAGATATTCTTGGGGATGTTGATAGAGCAAATGGCGCACCTCAGGCCTACTTCTAGTCAGTACACAGTCCTACCCGCTATGTTCAGATAGAAAATTCCACGACATACCAAGGAATGAAATTGATAAGGATGTCGTTTAGAGACGAATGCTGCCCCCAGGCCAGCGGCATTAACCAACCTGGATTTGCATTCATATTTTCCATATCGGGCGAGATGAGGTACTAGAGAATGGTTAGTCGTCAATATCTTCTACGAGCGACAAACTTACCCGCATCAACTTAGTAAATACATATACCAACGCAAGCCTTGCTGGTAGAGGCGTTTTTGGAAGAATTGTATTTACCATTCGTGAACACCATACCGAAACTGGTTGCGTGTCAAGAGGATCTAGGATTCCTCGTAGTGTTGTATCAACATCTATTTTGGGTTCCCCAAATATTTGCACCTCGCTCCAGCCGCTTAGGAGCAACTCGCATTTCGTGTTTCGGTAACACATACAATAGAACCCAACCCTATTTGAAGGGTTTATTAGCGCAATTCCATCAATTGCATTCCCGGGCGCAGTTTGGCTCTGTTGTCGACTTCAACAATAGTTAGCAGGCCTGCTCATGGTCGCCTTGCATTCGACTTGCCTGTCTCGTGAAGACCCATCCATAGTACGCGTTGGATATTGGTCGTTGCTTGGAGTACTAAAGCATTCCTGGTCTTGAAGTGCGGGTGTTGACTCCGACGGGTCCTGAGGTTGTTTTAGGAGTGGCTTGTGAGAGCATTTCGCAAGGTTCTTACCAAAAGCGCTTTCTTGATCTCTTCGACCAAGTGCTGTGCGAACCCGTTCTGCTCAAGCTCAGTTACCCTGTCTATAGCCGAAGTGCGGTCCAGTGTCTTGACGATGAATAATGCAATCAACTTCATATCTTCTAGTTCCTGGGCTAAATGCTGAACACGGGCTCGTAATTGCATTTTTGTCTTTCCATCTTCATCATACATGCGCTCGACGTTCTTGGACCGGCATATGTTACATCTCGGTTTCACACCGTTGCACTAGATTAGATGTTAGTTGATTCGTAAACGCCCCTCCTTAGCACTTGCGAACCTCGGGTTTGCGCTTTCCACAATTGTTGCATGCTATACGGATGATTTTACCGCGAGGAGTCCGAAGAGCATATGTCCCAGAAATAGGAGACGGGTCCTGGCCCTGTGTGTTCGCTGGGGCGCCCCCTAGTCCCTGTTTGGGTGCCGGTGGAGACGCGGACGCAGATTTAGACGCAAGATCCAGTTGTGGGCGAACGACAAGTGTCGCCCGCAAAGTGTTCGGGCTACCGTCACATTAGCAAGGTCTAGCAAACGAGTAACAGAAGTCCCAGTTTAGGCTCTAGCTACTCCAGGAAAGGTGTTCGTTGATCTGAAGGGCTAGTGTTCTGAACCCCATGCAGACGCTCGCTGGGCTTCCTTAGCCAACTCCACCCTGTAAGTGGTCAAAACACTCCGCTTGTTCCTTGGTATTGTCGAATTATATCTAAACAAGTAGCCTGCAACGTGAGCTACGCAGGTAACGGCATAGATCGTGGTAGATCGATGGAGTGAAGAATAAACAGCCTCGACAACGGGGAGGTTTGCATTGATAACACGCATCTCTGATTAATAATTCACGTACCTTTCAAAACTTGCCGCTTGCATTATGTATAGACCTAGGCGCTTTCAGGGTAAACTATCCAATGCTTTGGGTGCAGACTCGACCTAGAGATGAGTTTGCTGATAAGTGCAAAAATATAAATGAAACGAAAGTTAAAGGAAAATTAAGTGGCGGAAATTATCCGCAGCAATCACGTAATTATGCATCTCGAGCACCTATTTTACGTATTAGTTGTTGGCTTTGTTCCTATCGACTTCCCCAGGTACCCGGGCACGCCCTAGCCCCAAAGGATACCTAGCGACCTGGACTTGCGAAACGATGCTCAGCTTCGAGTGCCATAGCATTAAATGCGTAGGATTACAGGAAGACCATCCATTGGCTGTGGGCGCGTATAGAGAGTGTATACTCGTACTCCTTGGTAGCATAGAAAATGAGTCCGAAGGAGAGGAGAGTCGCCGTATAGGTCTTGCCATCCACCTCGTACTCCAACTCGCCACCCAAGCTCCCAACAAGTTGAAGCTCCCGCACGATATTTGGACTAAAATGACACCTATCTTTCCATCCTTCTTGGCGAAGCAATTACGGGCAATCAACTTTGTCTCGCCTTGCAACTTCCGGACTTCCTCAAGTGATCGCCATTAGGGCTACCACGTAAGTATTGAGCAGCGAGTACAGCCGTTGTTCTTAGTGGCCGCGTGCTAGGAGTGTGAACGAGATCCGTTGCATCTTCGCCATCAATAACACTCCACAGCTTTCGAATAACCCCGATGCTTGGCTCATACGGCTTTTCCGTAGTATTTTCTTTGAAAAGCTTGTCTAGCCCCACGCAGAGGCGCGAATTGCGGTGAGGTACAGTAGAGACACTGCATAAAGTTCAAATTAGAACAATGCAGGAAGCGGCATTCAAACAGTCCTCGCCGATCGCACGCACATAGTATGCGTCAGCGGGAAAGCAACCGGTGAATGACTGTGCTAAGTCTCCGGCTGCTGCAGGCTGGGGGACGTTGAAACTCCCGGCTAGCCTTTCTTGGTGGGGCGATGAGTATTTGGGCACTGGGCTTCGATCGGAAAAAGTATTTTTTTTACACTATCAAATGCGTGGACAGCTCCTTCTATACCATTATTAGACTGCAACGCCTGGCGCAAGAGAGGTGATTCCAAATCCCAGCAATTATTAGAGGTGAGATCTAGGTCCTATTATTTTTGCGGTAGATGAAGGCAAATGTATTCTAGAAGTTGTAAACAATAAACTTATCCTTTCAAGTCTTACGCTTTATATCTTACTTTTAATATTTACCTTGAGTATGTCCAAGCTCATCACGATTGATAGCACTGAAGGCAGGTCTCCAGAGTAAACCAATGGCCAGTTTTAGGTCTAGCTGCCGGCTGGCGGCCCCGTTGCTGCTTCCCGATCACGGAATACCTCCCCAAGATGTTTGGACAATCAAATTCCATTACTAGGCGTCGAATTTCGCTACTAATCAAGGATCCGCCGACCAAGCGGCTTGCGCACATCCGAGCGTCGCCCCCACCCCAGTCTAGCCAATCGGCACACGGTGTTGCGGCTCCGATGCTGGCGCCAACCCCTGGGCGTCGTGGCGCGAAACTAAGGATCTTGGTCGGGCCCTAGCAAGCGGGGTCCAAGGCATAAACACGATCGAGACTTTCGAACCCGGACGTCGGCTCTACTTGTCGTATCAGGAAATCATGTCGGTATTCGAAAAAAAATTTGGCCTAAAAAGTCCTACACTCGAGGCACAGCAGCGCGCAGGCCATACCAAGTCGCAGTGGGGCAGGTTCTATGTATAGCGTCTACAATGAAACCTAGTTATGTGTGAACTAATCATAGCTATACAGCATTTTAGCAAAGTCGAGGTTGATGGCCTTTTAGAAGCTCACCCAGACTGGAAGCGCGCTGATGTGCCATCAAATGTCAAGGATGCAATGCTGAAACGAACCAACGATAAGTTAGCAGAAGAGGAAGCTCCTAGCGTCGATGAGGAAGTATTTGCGTGGCGCATGTACCGGCTGATGAAGGACCGACCAGGTAAGTTCAGCTGCCTCCCCTCACTTTATTTGGCCTAATGCTTGCAGCCACCAACAAGCGCGAGGCGTCGTTGGAATCCACAAAGTTAGGAGATGCGGGAAATGGCTAAACATGACGGCGAACATGCATGAGTAGAAACTGGGAGAAGTGCGTATGTCCGAGCGTTTAGGAATAGATCTGCTGCGCTAGCATATATTGGAACCAGCTCACTTGCATACACGGTCGCTTTCTGTTGCCTAAGATCGTTAGTGTTCCCTCTACTGCGACACCAAGAGGCCTAGGCACTAGCGAGCAGGCGGTTTATCCCTAAAGATACCTGCACAAGCTGTGGGTCCTGGCAATATGAAATTCCCTGTCAGCCCAATTACCCTCAAGTATCTGTGCCACCAGGATAGCCATCGTACGCAGCTGCCTGACCAATCTACAGTTGTCTGGTCAAGCGTCATGTATAAACTGCTCTTAGGTGGTATTAGAAGTTATGTGGTCCTCTAGTGTTTATTTCCTCGCCTAGCAGATCTCTTTACCTCTTAATCGCCTCTTCTCAATTCATCACTTTGCCCTCTTTAACATCATTCCTGTACTTCATTAACAAGAGTCTCGGCAATGGACTTTGTAGAAATTCTAAGCAAAGAACAAGATACAAATCCTATCTTACTAGCACCTTCTGCATCTTACGATCCGCGTGTCAATGCATCCGTAGACGCCTTACTAGAACCCTCCTTACCGCACAATCCGCGTGTCAACGCACTTCCAGTTATCCTACCAACACTCTCTGCATCGGACGATCCGCGTACCAATAAACCTACAAATACCTCCCTGGCTCCCTCCGCATCGCAAGATTAGCCTTAGCCATCAGCTCTAGAGACGCTCGCCGATTTTGTTGCGAGATCTTTAGTATCCCGGCATTCATCGCGGATACAACGGTTGGTCAAGGAGATAGTAAAGCCGCGCATTGATAACAACAAATATGGACAAGACGGATGGGCGCCAATTGGAATTAGACCCCACTCGGAGGGATATGGGGCGATAGAAGAAAGAATTGTCGACTCGCTTCGACGTCTCCTCGAATTCATAGCACAATCTATAACGGCGGAATCTGATATGCTAGCTAAGTCCCTTTTTTTCGACTGGGCAAAGCAAAAGGAGTGTGAATTCAATAAAATGAACAATCAAGATATTCGTCGCTTGATAAAGGAAGGACAACAACTAATTCATCAACCGTCATCAAACCAGTTCCTAGACGACACTCAGCCCATGCAGAGCACTCTCGAATCCGCTCAATCATCCCACGAGGCTCTCCAACTATCTAATATGGAACTTAGAAATCAGAAGGCGAAGCTCCTCGATGCCCTCGCCGCTATCCGATCGCCCTACGAGATTCTCCGACTATCCAACATCAAACTTAGACGTGAGAAGGCAGAGCTCCGTGATGCCCTCGCCGCTATCCAATCGCCCACGATACGCTAGAACCGGAGAAATCTGATCTAATTAATGCCTAAAAAAATAGCGAAAAGGGACTTGGAGAGCGCACGTTGTGTTGAGAGAGAGAGGTTCTATTACATCGCGCAGCAGACTAAGCTTGAGGAGGAGCTCCAGTCTTCTCGATCGTCTCGAACTAAGCCTGAAGAGGAACTCCGGTCTTCTCAACTATCTCTCTGCAAACTTCAACAAAACATGGAATCAGTCAGCGCAAGAATAGTATCTGAAGAACTCATCTGGCCAGAGCAGGTGGGCAGACTCTCCAAGGGCATTCTAGAGCATCTTAAGGTTGTTCAAAGTGCGGTAGACTCCCTACTAGCACAACACAATATATCACCAGTGTGCTCTACGGAAATCGAAGTCGCCTCTACACCTACTAATTAACAGATACTATTAGGCACCCCAGGTCGTCACAGCCCTACCCCAAGACTGATTCTACGCTTAGCGAATATACACCCACACACGCCTAGTACGGCGTCGGCCGATTTTCCTACGATACAATCAGGCCAACTAACATCTAACGTGGTTCATAAGCGAACGGCGCCCCCAACCAACTTGCGGCGTAAGTAAGTACTCTCCACAGGATGCGCATTCGACCTAGCACCAGCATACCCGTTAAAGGTTACATGTTCTTATATATAGAACAGGTAAACGTAGCTAGGTCTGAGTAAGTGACGCCAACCGCAGTTTTAGTAATTGTTGCACATTGACTTACATTGCTTCCATGCCCTTGCAGGTTTAGGCTGTGTCGGCGCACGATCCAGTCGGACTCCAGACGACCTCGCTCTCGTGGCCCAGAACCTCCCATCCAAAGGTGAAGGAGTAGACCGCCAACTCGCAGGTCATCTTGCAAAGACAAATCGTCAGTACGTTCCCGCTCGCTACGGCTCGTCACCTTCCTGATAGCATGCTAGCCTCTACCGCCCAATACGCGCCACTCAAAGGACGACCAGTACTTCGCAAACGCTGCACCATCCGAGGCGCAGAACTATTATACTACCACCCGCTACCACTTCGCGCACGCCGACACGCCCACCGTAGCCCGCCCCCGGTGGCTCTACATACCTGCGCTTGCGGCCGTCCGCGTTGCACGTTCACGCGATGAGTTCACGTCGCAGGAGCGGCGTAGTACATCACCAAACCTTGCAACCGGTGCATCGAAGAGCGAATGGATGCAGTGGTGGATACACCTATAGAGGCGAATACACCCAAGATACATGCATGGTGGGAGCACAATATTGACAACATCGCGTGTGGTACGTCTTGCTTCGGATGTGTTCGCAAATGGACCCTCGCTACCAGCACCCACAGGAATTACTAACCACATGCATGGCCGCACAGATACACACAATGCAAATAGTAAAGGTCCTATGGATATCATAACTGTAGCCCTCTAGGAGAGTGGTGTAGATACGTTCGGAGGCCCAACTAGAGGATTCCCAGTTCGAACACCCGCGCAGCAACTCCTCGTGCACAATCTACACTACGCTACTCCGGTCCGCGCTTTGCCAGATAGCTGTTCATGCCCTGTGCCAGGTTTGCTAGAATGCCTGCTCGGAAATCCTCAATCTTGCGGCCATCAATCGCGCTAGGCAGTCCGAGGGTGGCATTCACCACGCCGGCATCGAGACCCGGGAAGTTCTGCACCATCTGGCTCGTCCTAGTGCTACCTGAATTGAGGGCCGCCACCATGACGGCTTTCTCGCACGCGTCGTTGAGCTGCTAGTACATGCCGCCCTGCGAGAAGGTAGTTGCCTGGAACTTGTCTAGCGTGCCTCTAATCTCCTGGTCTTAACCAGGCTTGACGAGCCTATTCTCCAGCACGCTGCCGATACGCAATTTGGACCCTTCAACGAAGAGCAGTGACTCTCCCGCCCTTAGGTGGATGTAGGGCGTGTTGATGGCACAGGGCTCGAGAAAGACGACGACGACAGTCATGTCAAGGCCTACGGAGAAGGGAAAGGTTTGACCATCCTACACAGGAGAACGTGGTCAATGAAGGCGTTGCGTGCAGGGCGCACAGGATACTCAACTTCCGGCAGCTTTGGAGGCACTGCCAGTTGCACCACTCGCGGGCTGCGGTCCATTGAAGTCGAAGACGATGCGGTACCCTAGACTATTCCCGGTCTAAAGTGTACCGCCACCTCCTTTGACAAGTAGCCGTTAGACACGCTCGAGGTCTGCAACAGCTCTTGCGCCACAATAGGGAGGGAGACAACAGGTACTCGCTACGACCCCTGTACTGCATGACAAAGAACGGGAAGTAGAGCGATTGCGAGAGCCAGTACCGATCGAGCATGGCCTCCCCGCCCGCGATGAAAGCAGCGAGGCAGGGCATGCTGACAGAAATAGCGTCGCGGCGAATCTCACGAACGGTACAAATGTCGGCCTGATGGTGAGAAGAAACTATGCAACGCGGGGTCGTCCGGTATAGCGAGCGGCAAATCGAGGGTCACTCCAGGAGTGCCTTAGACTTTGCCAATGAAACCTAGGAACGGCGCAATCTGCTAGACACCATGGCCCTCCGACTGCAGTGTGGCGTTCCTATGGCGCTGTATCAGCCGCTTTGGAATGGGCGAGGTGAGGAGCATCAGTGACAGTTGAGACGTGCTCAACGAGGACAACAGGAAGATCACAGTCGCGGTCGATATTGATGCCGTACGTTCGTAGCTTATCATGCAAGTCGGTGTTATTATCGATGCGCTCTAGCGAGACAGAGCGGGGTATGATGGACGTTAGGAGATCGGTAAGATCACCCTCGGTGTGAGCGAGGACAGGGCCGTCAAGACTGTCGCGCAGGCTTTTTGCCGGGTGGCAACTGCTATCAGAATCCATCCATTGGCGTTTAGGCATAGAGTGCCATTAATTTTAAGTCGAGGTCATAGGCAATGTGAAGTCATGCTTGTCGTAGAGCAATGCTGTTGATGTTAGTCTGTTAATGCACCGTCTCGATGTTTGGGGTTGTTGTGCGAAGAGCTCGCCGCTCAGCATCTTCCATGTTATGCCTACATCAACTTTCGACGCCGATCATGCTGCAAGCCAGAAGCAGTCCCGCCATCGCGTATAATAGACTTTAATATTCATAACACCCGCGCCCCGATCGCCATCCAACACTCCAACACGCCCTCGCTCTCGACATCGTCCGCGGCAAGCGATGTATTGATCTGGCGCATCAGTCATTATAGTGGTGCATGTGCGT
The DNA here is from genome assembly GCA_028456235.1 of Ophiosphaerella narmari. NCBI lineage: Eukaryota > Fungi > Ascomycota > Dothideomycetes > Pleosporales > Phaeosphaeriaceae > Ophiosphaerella > Ophiosphaerella narmari. The sequence goes on from JALNQA010000093.1 coordinate 53,320, forward strand.
ATTGCGCTACTTTCAGCCATTATGAGTGAGCCATCGCACGCCCGGAACCGAAACACGTCACTAGCCATACTTACACAACATTCACTCCTGCGCTGTATTAGATCGTTGCTGGTGGTATCGTTGCTTTGGTCGTGTTGCGATTGTCTCTGGAAGATGTTTTGTCCACATGGGTTGTCATAGATATTTTGGGAGTTTCTATAGGATTGAAGCCATTCAGCGGCCAAGGGGTTACCCGCTTTCCACTCTCTTATAGACACACGTCATCTCGAACTCATTGCAATACGGCACATCAAGTCCTATAGTGGCTCACAGCACAGCAACCACTATATCCGCTCTTACAATAGATAGGATACTATCACAGCAAGATGTTACAGTTCTTAGTATTTGATGATAGATAAATTTGCTATGCATAGCCAACATCACCTTCACTTTTCCTAAAGAAAGATAGATCACCGCACGGTTTAACTCGCTTCCTCAGCACTTTACAAGCACATAGCTCCTTGAACCCGATCATCGATAGACAGCCCCTTACGCCATCGAACATCCGAATATTTCTCATGCCTCTAACCTGTCCTTTTTTTTATCTAGAGCTTCTCTAAGCCTTAATCTCTATGTCCTAGTCCCGCTCATAAGGTAGAACTTTTTTTGAGTTGTGGATTAAGGGCGCCATACCCACACCCGCCCACTTCCTAAGCCTATATGCGGCTCCTTCGATGTACGATCCTTCATCCAGCACAAAGGTGCCTAGCCAGTCGCAGTTCTTGCGTCTCTAGTTATATACAACCGTTCTGTACTCATTGCCGTCATACCCTCTTATCTCGACGGGTACCTTCCAGCTAGCCCAAAGCCCTACTTCATAGGTACCATTGTTACACGTAAATTTGCCCATAATGTAGGTGAGCCATTCATAGCTAAAGTTATTGTTGTTGTCGTTTTCGCAGAACTATGTAGAGGATATTTCCAGGAACACTGCTTCTGCAGCATTCTAGTAGAGTGCCAGAAACATAACAAACGCTCTCGTCTCTTCTATAGGTTCGGGAGCGCTCACCCCAGCTGTAGGCGTAGTAATCATAGCTTAGTTTGCTGAGGCAAAAACTTGAGAGTAACGTTAGAGGATAGAGAGTACTAACTAGCTACGCCCCCCTTACTCTAACTATACAGCCTAGATAAATTAACTATAGTCTGCTTTACTTAGAGTTTTATAATTTTTTTTTAAATATAGTAAACTTAGTATATTTCTTTATATTAAGGTGACCGGAAGGAGACCAGGCCTTGGGGCTAGGGTAAAGTAGTGTCGGATGGCAGGGTGTCGGGTTTGGTGACAATCAAACGTCACTAAGGGACGAAGGCGATTGACTACAGCGCTTCTATCTATGACTCTCATAGTGACTATATACCAAGGTTGATCCGTGATCTGTCCTTTCTTGGCGTCACAGATCACAGATCAGTCACGTGTCCAGATTATGCTCAACACCGTCATCCCAATTGTAGTCCTCCGGGCCGTATTCCTCTAGTCCATTACCATCAGGGTCAGGGCTTTCTAGCTCGATGGGTTCCAAGTCATGTGTAGGGTCAATGCCCGTAACACTTTAGATATAGGAAATTAGTATAGTAAATCTTATCTAAGAAGCTCTTATATCTTAGTAGTGTAATATTAGAATAGCTAGTTATGTCTATAATTAACTAGATAATAAAGTATATATAAAATTATATATAGTTATACTTTACTTTAATAAACGTTACTATTGCTCTGAGTTCGCTATCGAGAACTAGTGTTAAGACCTTTCTTGAGTAGGAACGAGATAGAACTCTTGGTGTTAAGGCGGGTGCAAAGGTTAGTTCTCGAAAGGTGTTCTAAGATTTAGATAGATACTGTAAGGTTTGAATATGCTATATCGACCTAACAAGCGAAGCTTCAAGGCGCCGTGGCATTGCTTCTCTAAACGTCTGCAGGTCAGACTGTTTACTGTCACGTAATACGAAGACTTAGCATAAATGGCACGTGGCGGGTCGGGTCTTAGGCTAGCCTCAAGATAGTAGTATTTATCTCCGAGTTACTGTAGGAGCGCGATAAGGGTTAAGACAAAGGATAAATCACTTTAAAATTCCAAAAATTTTCAGTTGTTATCGGATTAGACTGATATAGAACATGTTATGCGTCCACCGCGCCTTGCTCAATTTACCCCTATCTATGTAAAGTTAGAGTCCAGCAACTTATACCCTCCGTTGCGACTGCATGTTATTCCTAGCAAAATAGCAAAATTATTCCGTTGATTCCCGCTGGATGTGTGTTGCACACTTGCTCGCTTGTCCCTAGCCAACCGTAGACGGATGTGCTTGTTCGCCTAAGTAAGCCGTGGGCGATTTGCGTCAGCGAGGCGAAGCTAGTCTCAACCTCACCTCCATAAGCAGTAGATAGTGCCCGCGGGCTCATAGCACACGCAGACGCTAGCTCAGCCGTCATGTCTACTTAATCCATAGAGACACCATATTGGCACAGTCTTAGTGTTCGTACGTATCTACTTCTTTAGTCATGGCGCGTTAGACACGGCTAAAGCGCAAACGGCTGGTAGTCAACGACAAGGCTAAGGCAAAGGATAATCGGACTACCGACGAGAAGACTGGCTTCAAGGGGGAGTTGGGTGGTTGCTAATAAGGATGATAAGGACGCGGCCACCATCTATCGCGTAACATGGTGTGTGTCGGTAGGACACTACTGTTAGTTTGCTCAAGTAACCTAGGCGCAACTCGCAAAGTATACGACGGCTGAAGGATGTCATTTCGCTCTCCCACTTCTCCGTCATAACCTAAGTAGTCTCCAGCCCTCGCACAACATGTCAAGCTTGTCACCAACTCTCGACGCGGTCCTAAATGCTGCGAACTTACCTATCTCGGTGGCGGCGCCATATATTTTGTACTGTGGTCGAAAGGGTCGAGCGAGAAACCACAGCTAGAAAGCTCGGTCGCCCAATATAGCTTGGCATTTTGACACCTACAGTAATGACGGTGGCCTCACCGGCGTCAACGACAGCTCTCTTCCAGTACGCTACAGGATCAGAAACGCTATGCGAACGCATTGCAACCGCGGAATTCATGCAAGAGATTGACTAGGATGCTTGGGTGTCAATGGTGTAGGAGCAAGCACTTGTCTAGACGGTAGTACCGGGTAATATATCTAGTAGGCTCTACGAGCGACCAATATGCTCGTTTGCATTCCGCGCGTCGCTCCCCCCGTGCATCGGTTCCGAATCGAGTCGATAAACAGCAGAGGCGAGGCATTATAGGTAAAGGTCCACGGTCCTTTAGGACGACGCTAAAGGATAAGCTCGGGAGAGCGCATCCAGACCTCCCCGTTGTTATGGTCAGCAACACGTGTAGCGGCCTCTTCGCCGGCCCTAAACGCACGCGAGGTCTAGCTATCGGCAGGATAGTCACAAGTCTATCCGCGATTGCATGCTTGCGAGCGCAGCCAAACGCTAGCCCGCAGCTGCAGAGCCATGTGTGTGGATTGAGGAAGGTTTAGGAAGATGGCTTGTGGCAAGGAGGGCCAGCGGCTAGTCCAGAAGGCGCTGCCAAATGGCTTGTTAGCGATGAGGGCCGCATATAGGTGCCGGAGAAGGTTGATAAGCTCGTAGGAGTGCTTAGTAGGGTCAGGGCTAGCGCCCATATGCGGCTCCCGTCACTAGCGAGGGCGAAGCTTTGAGTAGTATCAAAATATCTCGCTTCGTACTGCCGTTGTGCCATGAGTTGTATCGCCAATTGAGGCGATGCGTTCGTGCCAATCGGGAGATTGAGTTGCTAGCACCGCGTTAGTAGTAAGGCGCTCGTCAATATAGGCTGTCGTGAGTAGAACAAAACCGCGTAGTCACTAACCTGTATGAGCTGTTCAATTGCGCACGCCATTTCTGTCCCGTTGGCAACAAGGCCACACTGAGTTTGCTGTAGAGCCTCTAGCTTCTATACCTCATAGTCTAAAGCTAATGAGTAGTCATAGACGACAGCAAGCACCCCAAGTTCTGTAGGCTGCCGCCATGCAGTCTGCCCTACCTTCCGCCCCTAGCTAATATTCCCCGACCCCCCGTCGTAGTAGTGGCGGTGGTGTTCGCGTTAGAAGGTGTGCAAGGAGAGCACAAGCTCTAGACGTGGCGAAGTTGAGGGGCAGGAGGATGGACTGGCTCGCGTTTCGAGGGCCAAGGTAGACAGAAGACAGAGGTGTTTTCTGCGTGCGGGGAGCGGCGGCTGGCCTAGACGTCTTGGGCGCCGTAGGAGGGTTCTAGCTTGGCGCGCTCGGCATATCGCAAGCCACGCAACTTATTCATGACTTATCATTTTACGGCTTCGCGAGCTATAATAGTACTGCAACTAAACCACTTCCTACGTCCATTCCCCCACACTTGCATAGTCCGTAGTAGCAGCGCAAAGTATTGGGCACTTGCGCTGCCATACATCATAGCACAAAGAGACTCTCAACTCACAGAAGCAGGGACATACGATCGATGCGGCTTCAACGTAAGCCACCTTCCAGAGGGACACGCAACTGGCAAGTAGTGTGTCTTGAATCTTGGGATATTAGTGCGCTTCTAAAATACTTGAGCCAATAAGATGTAATACAACCCGCCCCTACTTTTTCCCATAACCAAAACGAGAGCGAGGGGATTCCAAATACCTCATTATGGTCGGCTGTTTAACCAACACTTGCGCGGACGGACAGCCAAAACGCTACATAACAAGGGTGAGGCAAGGCCATGCAATACCGGAACGGAAATACCAATACATATAACAAGAAAAGTAGAAAGGAAGGCCTTGTAGTATATCATGGGTCGTTGAAAATTGAGATGGGCGCCGAAACCGGGAGGCGACCCGAATGCCAACGAGTGCACTCAGTTAAGGGTTTAAAGGAACCTGTAAGCTTAGTGGGAGTAGATCTGAAGAGTATCAACAGTTCTGACGTGCCGTATCTTGCCTCTAGTATTCTAGTCCAGTATTTGCCCAGGCACTGGTTTTGTATCGCACTAGGCTTGGTTGTGATATCCCGCGCCTGCCCACCACTGCAAAGATGAAAGCCGTCTATGGAATTGCTGAATGAGGTACTGGGTGTCGGCACCGAGCTGAATTTTCGCTCCCGCGCAGACGAGATAGGTTCTGCTAGAACTTACTACTGGCGCGGGCGTGTTGGCTGTGTGCTCTTCTGGCGCTGTAGCTGGCGCTGGCGTCGGGTTTTTGGCTGTACCGTCTTATGGGACTCGATCGTTACGAGCCATTCGTACTACAGCCCCTCCCGACCCTCATCGTTCCGCCGCTACCTGAGCTCGGCGAGCAACCCTATTCGAGAGATGTTCCATAACCTTGATAGTGTCTGTATCTCCTGATTCGTCTGTGCAAGCATTAACAACAGCTCCTTTCAGCAAAGCAAAGATCGGTCTTGTTTTGCTCACCTACTTTCGCTGGAGGGACTGCTTGGGAGGCTTGGTAACGGATTACCACGTGATACTCTTGCCTCTCAGGGCGCCGCACCCTCCGGGAGTTCTCATAGGTTGCGTTGAAAGACATAGTCTTTGTAAGATTGCGATACATCAAATAGACTCGGTAAGATGCTGCTCTTGGTCCACTCCTGCATCATCCTGTTGAATACGGGACTCTTAGAGTGGTCTGGATCTCAATCTTTGCTAGTAACTAGGTTTTTAACTCAAATCTTAGACATCAGCAAAGGCCTGGAAACAGCATTTGTTGATGAGCACTCTTGGAAGAAGCAAACGAGCGATAGTGAATTTTACTCTAACATTCGCCAGAACCAAATCTATGGTAACATATTCTCCGGGGCACGTTGGTGAGCTAGACTAGAAGATCCATTGGAAGGACATCAATGCCGCAAAGGACAATATTTGAGACGTATCCTCGATAACCCCGCCTGTATAGCTGCATCCGATTGCCAGGTTAGTATACCAAGCCTCCGTAGAGGTATGCGGCTCGGGACTATTCAGAGGGTATTTGCGGTAGAAGCTCACAAGCGTAATTAGCCGCCTGACAAGGGGTTCTAGGAAGTTTCTCGCTATTTCAGATACGTTGGAGACACGTAGTCAGAGGCACTAGGCAACAGCAAAGAAGCCATATCATATTATATCTACAATTAAGGCTGTAAAACAACATGCGCATGGAGCTGGCAAACTAGACTCCCTTTATTTTTTCGACTAGCTCTGAAAAGGTTACATCTTTAGGGCATACAGCAAGCAGGAGCGCGACGACGTATAGGAAGCGCTCGTTCGCGTCTCAAAAGAACATTTAGATCCTTCTATTTTCGCGTTTTTCAAGGATCGTTGGTACCTAGAACGGCCATTAATCTGTCTCAAGCATCTAATATCTCCAAAATACAAAGAACCAGTATATACTACCCTTAAGGATATATTTTTTCCACACCGACTAGGAGGATAAGGGGTGCCTAGTTCAGAGACCAAAACTAAGATTTGTTATTTTAAGATGCCTCCTCGAGTAACAAGGGGTATGCGTCTAGCCGATAAGCGTTTAGCGATAGGAACGCGAGGACCTTACTTGAATTCGTCGGCCTTGCTTTACGCCTAGGCTTTAACACAAGAAACATTGGGGTCTTGGCTCAGCGGTCAGCCGATGCCGAAATTGCTCATGGAGCGTTGTTAAAAGCTCGAAGTGTTAGACGTTATGAATATAACCCTATTGAGGCTAATTAACATATAGAAAGTATAATAGGGTTTTTCAACACTCCGATTGAAGCATAAGGAACCGAAGAAAATTCAACTGGGGAGCTTTCTTATGTAGAATTGGTGCCTAAACGGTGCAGATTCCCTACACGTGCAGACCACGAAAACGATCTGTGCAAACTTTTCGCGGATACAACACATAAAAAAAGAAGAAGGAGATTAGAAGAAAACATCCTTCTTCGTCCGCAGGTCGGTATATCTAACTTTCTTTGGGTTTCCACGTGGCAATGGAGTTCCGGAGCCAACAGGACGACAACAGCAGGCAAAACAAGAGGAGTTAATAAGACTTTAATAGCAAGAGTCAATATAATAGCAGGCAACAGAGCAAGGGTCGGAAAGTTTATAAGAACCGACGATGGAGCAGCGAACCTAGCAAGAAGAGAGCACTAGAAACATATATGCTAGGCAAGAATACATTAGCTAAGAAGCTACAAGTCCAGAAGTTCTTAAATTAGCATACAAGAACTAACTAATATTGTTGGGACAAACTTATCGCGAGGCATTTAGTTTCAAGGGGAGAATTGATCAAACGGGGTTTTCCTAAAAGGTTGACAGGATGTAGCGCACTCTTTTTAAACAAGAAGTGCACTCCCTTAGCTCTATATATCGACTTCGGGAAACTTGATGAGTTCACTAACACTTATATGCTCAACGAACGGGGTTTTTTTTTGACAAAGAAGATTCGTAGGAGGTGGCTCGAACTGTACGAAAGTACATGTCTGAGCTACCAGGGTGTGTCCTAAGCCGAGAGACCTGTAGCGGTGATGTTTTCATTAATGGATCAAATACTATTGCGAGGTTTTGATGTCGGATTGAATATGCACAAAACTGATAAACTTCGAGTTGAAGTAATTGAGTTGATTGAATTGATTGATTCTATAGTAAGTTATGGGGAGCCGTTTATATACTATCTTGAGCTCCATTGTGCTTTGATTAAGGTTTCATTATATACTCATAAAAGTTGCTTTTGTACGTAATTGTCTGTAGCCCGGGAGGCCCGGAAGATTGCACTTTTTCACGATTGCTGAATTACGTATCTCATTTGACAACTGTTTACATATCCTCGAGGCAGAAGTTTAAACAAGCAACACAAGGAAGTATAGCAAATGTATCGCTAATCATGGGGGAAACCTACATTTTACTAATTTAGCATCACAGGAGTCGCCTAATCTCTTCTATATCTCCCGCAATTCATGATAGTAAATTTCGTTTCCCAGTTTAAATATCTAGAGTCATCTAGCTTGATAGCGCAGCCCGTGATAACAGAGGCAGATTGTAGTGAAGGGCGATATTTATTCATTTTTCTAGTAGTCGAGATGTGCTAAGGTGAAATATATCTGCACGAGTTATTTCCTAGCAGAAGAAGTATATAAAAGATTCATTTTATTCTTAGACTACAAACCCATTTAAAACAATTGACACGGGTAACACCACCCGCAACAATCTAGACATCGTCACTAATGTCGCTGGTAAAATACAAGGCGCCTTACTGCTTGATCGCTACATGGCAATTATATTCTATGTACCATTACTGAGTTTCTTTAGGACATAGACGTCTTTCCGTCCATATTTTACAATCGCGAAATACATGGAGACGAAGTGCCGAGTAACCACTCCAACTTTTACCGCAACACGAGAACTCCCCTGGAGGGATCATTTCATGAGCCACCTTTAGGCGACGCAGCATATTTCGTTCAACCCATTTTCCTCATAAATGTTGTCAGATCAGCTTAGAGGGTGCTATTTGGTGAGGCCTTCGCATCAGAAAATGGAGGCTCGTAAGTCAGATATTTCTTGGCATCGGTGAATTGTTTATCCAGGGTAAAGTACGTCTATCACATAAGCAGCTCTAGATATAAAAAGCTTACAACAAGCTTCTAAACTTTTAACTCCTATTTTCAATCTCTCTTTATATATGAGTACGATTTCTAATATGAGGATATTGAGTATTATTTCTTGCCCTACTATACAACATCCTGATATGAACTTGTAGAGCTATATTTTCTAACGTAGTTGGCAAGCGAGTCGCGCCTCCAAAAATGCACCAAAATCATCCAAAAGCTGCTTTCTTGATCTCAACAACAGCATGTCAAAAGAGTCCACAAACTTTTCTGTAGCTATAGATATCCATTAATAGAATGATACTTTGCTTTTAAAAGATTTTATTAAGAGGCTCTTAAGGTAGACTAAGATAATTGAGAAATGCTTGAAATTGGGGGCCAAAAATTAATATCTAGAGAACGGGGAGCTCTATGGGTCGAACAATTCAAGAAGAGCCTTCAGATAAATATAAAAGGTTATCCTCAAATTTATAGAATGTTTTATCATGCCGTTGTTGAGATCAAGAAGGCAACTTTTTAATGATTTTGGTGTATTTTTGGGGGCGCGACTCGCTTGCCAACTACATTATTTGAAGGATCTCAAATCATTCTCAGCCTCGATTGCTACCAATCGCGTTCAATTAAGTACAATATCTTTTTGTCATAGTAACACGTGTGATTATACTCAGGTGCAGCATAGCTGCCCATATCTTCGATATATAGCAAGAACATAGTGCACCGAATACCAGGAAACCCATAAAAGATGTCCATCGAATGTTGTCGCAATGTAAGAGCACATTGTCCTTAGGGTCTACTGCATATACTAGCTCTAAGTAGCGGGTATTGGCTAGATATAAAATGTCCAGACTGCAGGCATCTTGTTATGTCAAAGAACGGAAGCTAGCACTTTTCCGTCATTGTTGGTTGGAAGCTCTGATAAGCAGTGTAGGGTGGCAGTGGGCAGTCTAGTAGCGAACCATTACGTCGTTGTGTGTGAAAGCAATAGCTATGAATAGTTGTTGTTCCAGAGGGAATGTAGCATATCTCACGTTCATGGTTGTGTTTATTTGGGATCGTTTTCTTACTCAGTAATGCGGTGCTTGGATAAGGGACTAATGACATAGGGGATGTAGCTCATTGCAAGTAAATTGTCCATAGCTTTACAACTTCCATACTTTAATCTTCATTACACAATAGAACGCAAAGCCATTTGTTGGCTGGAATTTTTCATTCACCAGGAACGAGTATCGATACACCAGGAAGTTCCTCAGGTACCTACAATACTGTAAACTTTCTCACAATACCCTTCTCAGTTCTGATCCTGGAACTGAGCGGCCGCCTTTACAGGGTCAAAAGGTAGATCGCGGGAAACTGACACCCAAAGGGAAGCGGATCCCGAGACATACTCATTTCAGGCGGGCGTTCTGCGATGCAGATACTAGCATCTTGAACAGAACTCTCGGTAACCACATAAGGCTCAACAATTAGTAACCCCTGCGTGACTCGTGCGTAGTGTGTGTAGTGTGCGTAGTGAGTGTGTGTAGTACACTACGCACACTACGCACACACAACGCATATGCTGTACACCTGATTATTTTACATAAGCCTAACACGCCAATAAATCAGCGAGGTACTAGATACAAAGTGTCTGTGGAAATTATTATACACTAGTAGGAGGATCCACCTTATTCTATGGCAGGAATAATCTACTAAGATTAATGGTTATTCGAAGCGCCACCAGCCGACCCTTGTTAACGCTAAGCGGTGAGACTCGGTCCCTTTGACGCCAGCAACCGTGGTTTTTATCTCGCAGATCATGCATGATCAACAGGAGTCTTCAAAGGATGGCTCTGATTAGTGGCCCATCTTAAGCGTAATTATGGGCGTAGAAGACATGAATGCACAAGACAGGGCAGCAACTCGATCTTCAGCTCCTTTCAATACGCCATCGTTAGATACGCCAGCATCTCCATCGGAAAGCAGTTCCGATAGGAACGACAGGACTGACGATAAAGGCAAACAGGCTAAGACAAGTACTGAACCTCAGACCCAGATAGAAAGGGGAACAATCGATGGTTACAAGCGTGTTGACAAAGTTTGGGAGTGTAAGTCATACCTCAAGGCAGATTTATACAATCTAACAGAATAGCGCTGTCATGGCATTTAAAAGATACGGTTATCACAAAAGGCCAAAATAAAGGACAAGTAAGTGCTCTAATCTAAACCTCATTATAGCTTTGATTATCTAGGCTTTCCTTATTCAACGGAACTTCGGTTGGGATGGTATATTTGAGGACAAAAGCATAGTTATCAACTCGAAGCCCTTGAAGGGTACTTTGAACTCGATTATAGATTCTGCTAAAGGATTGTCTTTAGCGGACGAGATTCCCGAAGTAAGTTGTTTGCTATACCTTTTCCAACTTCTTTTAACTTTTGGCAGGTCGAGATGGACACAATTCTCCTATATAAGCAGAGCTCAAGCGATATACAGAGAAATTGCCTGATGGACACCCCGAAACTACTCATGCAATGCTCCTCAGGGATGCAGTAGAAGAAGGCTATAAGACGCATCGAGGCAAAATGGAGCCCATGCTCAAAAGAGGCCTGATAACTTTTGAATACATATAGGTACTTTGGAGACCTAGTACTATTGCGGTTTGCCGACCGGAAACAACAACAGATCATGCATACTGTTTCATCGTTGATTATGTTAACAAGGGAAAGTCGCCCGAAGGTTCACGAGATTACAAGGAGAAATAGACGATTGAAGGACATTCACTGTCCTACAATGGAAATTGTTTCGGTTTCATTGACGTCAAGCTTGAAATTTCAATATTCAAGGAAGCCAGACCAATCTCCAAGCTAAATCCATGCCCAATCAGCTATTGCTCAGACAAGGCCCTATGTGAAACAGTTCTCGAGAGAGGCAGAGCTTTCATTAGCTTAAAGCAGGACTCGACATACAAGTATAACGCAACGGCCACGAATCAAGAAGGAGCATTTATGGACGTCAAAGGGCACATAATTGTGGATGAATTGGGATTCAGAAAGGAAAATCGTCAAGGAAGCAATGGTTTCGTCCGTATTGAGGACCAGGTCCCGAGGAATATCCAGGTGACTATCTCATGGTCGCTTCACCTACTGTGAATGCCTTCTCACTACAACATAACCAATGGGTCCAGTGTTCTGTGGCAGATGCCAAAGACCCTGGCTGGTCTGATACGCCTTGGAACTCGCTTATACTCGAAGATTCGAAAAAAATAAAAAATAAAAAAAAAATAAAATCGATTGGCTTGTAGAGGAAGGGTCAAAACTTTCCAACCACTCAGCCGATATTATCGAGGGCAAGGGTCAAGGTTTAGTCTTACTCTTCCATGGAATGCCTAGTGGGGGCAAGACTCTCACTGCCGAAGCCGTTCCAGAAAAAGTCAAGAGGCCACTATACACCGTTTCCTATAGTGAACTTGGACACAAGCCTGACGTCGTGTCTAGTGCACTCGTGATGGTGTATAGTAGAGCAGAGTCGTGGAACGCTATTCTCCTCATAGATGAGTGTGATTTTTTGGTCACACTGCGGCACACAACCGGGGAATCCGCATCAAATGTAACAAGTGCATTTGTTCGCTCTCTAGAACGGTACTCTAGCGTCTTGATTTTAACCACAAATCTTGACCGAGGATTTAACCCCGCAATCTTGTCTCGGGTACATTTGAGAGTTCATTATAAACCTTTGAATTCTACACAGCGTGAATTGCTATTAAGAAACTGTGTCAAATCTCAAAAAGATATAGGAGCCGAGCTCACCCGGGAAGATTACGCTGAATTAAGTAAATTGAAGGTTAATGGTCGTGAGGTAAGTATCCCGGTCTCAAACATGACAATGTATAGCTAAACAATTACAGATCAAGAATTCGGTTAGAGTAGTTGCCTATATGGCGAGATCTTCGAACGCAACCATGAACCGCGAGCAACTGAAAAGTCAATTAAAGCAATCCATTGGCGGAATGGCAGGAATGATCGAGTTTTCCCTGTATTCCTAATAGAGCCGTTTGCATTATCTTTTGTATGATCAGACTTTGGTGTAAAAATGTATTAGAAATGTTATTTTTTTCATACTTGTTAGATACCTTCATCAGCTCATCATTGGTCAAATGTTGTGGACTTTACGCTTTAATGGGATGGGAGGAAGGTTTCGTTCGATATGTCTCCGGTCATTGTATCCAAACGGCGCCTCTAAACACTAGACTTTTATGGGTGCATTGAGTGTGGTTGGCATTCTACTAATCGATGTCGGTTCAGTGAGTAATTTATATTCTCATAATCACCACAAATAGTCGGTATATAAGCATTTTGTCCACCCACACGAGTTGGTAGAGTAGCCGCAGAGTAGATTAGACCCCCTTTATAGAGAAGCTTTTGATACACCTATTATCGATGGGTTACTAGAATACATAAAGAAGTATCTAAACGTAATATCCTAGTAGAAAACCATCAAGCTTTTTTTGTAAACCCATCTCGTCTTGGATAGCTTTATTGATATAAATTCTAGAGAGCGGTTCTTTCATGATTAGAGACCGAGCGTGTGCAACCTTGGTTAAGTTTTTTATCTATACATTCGTAAGTAATTTTCATGCTAGATAGATCGCTACAAACCTGGCGTCCACTCATCTTTTCTTTTGCCAATTGTACGCAATATTTCGTTGTAAATGTATCACCTTGACCCGGGATGTTCTTATCATTCATTGCTTCATTAATGTAAATTTCCATAAGTTTGCGCGGTCTCCAAAGGTAGGCAGCTCGTATAGAATAAGAAGATGGATCCTGGACTTCATAGCCTCGTCAAACCGTCTAGCACGGTTTGTCGTCATTATTACTACGCTTTGGCAGTATTCTATCGCACGGAGGAAGGCTGACACGATAGCATTTCGTTCCAGGCTATCTTCGTCGCGCTGTTCTAATAGAGAGTCTGCCTCGTCGATAAGAAGAACTGCATTCCAGCTTGAAGCTATGCTAAAGACCTGTTTCGGAGACCTCTCTAGGTCTGTAACGCTAGTACCCAATTGACCAGCTGTAACAGAAAATAGTGGAGCTTCGACATATTCAGCAACAGCTTCGGCAGTTAGTGTCTTTCCACAACCTGGCGGTCCATGCAGTGTTATGACGGTACCTCGGCCTTTATCAGCGACAATATCCTAGAGTAACGAATTTCCGAGGTTTTTGTGTGCTAAGATAAGTCCTTTGATATCATCTTTTCTAGAGGTATCGAGAATCAACTCGTCGAACGCCCTCTTATTCCACTCAAATTCTTTTAGATACGGCGGAAAGAATCTGCACCATCGATGCCGTGTTATTGCAGAGCCTGGCACGGAAGGAGACGCAACAAGAATGTCTTCGTCTTTCAGGGATTGGGACTCGGAGGGAAGTCCGTCAAGAGCGGGTCTAAAGGGTCAGCTAGATGCTCAGTCCAAGGGGTTTTTAATCAGTACCTAGGACTATCCTCACTCCATTTCATGAATCCCTCTCCATCTGTAACGACGCGACCTTCGATATGCGTTATAATTCCTCTCTTTGTTCATATACTAACGCGGGCCCAGAGTACAGTCTAATACTATTTGGTTCCAGATTTATAAATGCTCTCCCTCGAAGGAGAAAATTCTCTTTTACAAATTTAGCGTCTTTCTCATATGGTAGCGGGTACGCGGGTAGCTTAGCGATTCGTTTTGTTCCTAAAAAGTAGTTGATAGCCACAGTGTAGTCGCAGTATCCAAACTTGAGGCCGTCTCGTTCTAGATAGTGTCCCTCAAGTCGATACTGCACTTTGTACCCCTCATTGCCTCCTCTTTCGATGCCTTTAACAACATAGTCTACAAGCAAACATCTTAAACACTCTGTTCCTTTTGTGCGTAGGACTACAAGAGTCCCGGGCTTGAAAAGCGCCCATACATACTCGAATATAATAATCCCTTCGGCCAGCACTAGCGAAAGTTTTCGCTTAATTATTCGAAAAATCTGTATATAAAGTAGTTGAGTAAGATTTTACAATGCTGATGCTCTGTACTGTCTGCTTTGAGAGACTTAACGTGTAAAAGTAGCTCCTCGTAGTATAGAAACAGGGTGTTTGCCTCAATCTACATGCATTTAGCTCGAGTCAGTCAATAATTTGAAGAACTTGCCTCGGGATTGTCTCCGACTAGAGATCTATTTCCGGCGCTCTTGAGGATCTGAGACAATCTAGTGTTTATATATGGGGAGTAGATGGTAATCGTCGTTCCCTCGTACTCGCCGTCCCGGCCAAGGTTTCGTTTTACGACAAAAGCCTCGTATAAGAGTAAGTCTATTACTTTTAAGACAAGAACTTATTTACATGGTCATCATAATCAGCGTAATTATTCTCAGGGGGCTTTAGTCTCCATTGAAAATCTAGCGCTTGTCAGTTGTTAGTGCTCTCAGCTGCAAAGATTAAACAACCTTCCCAGAGTTTATCAACTCTTTTGAATCGAGTTCCAGTCCCTTTTTCCTAGCTAGGCTTTTATGTGCAGCTTTCGTAGAGGCTAGATTAAGTTTGGTAACCTGAAGTATAGACTTGAGGCGCATCATAATTATTTCCTAGAAGCATAGATACGCTAGTTTATCTCAAATAGGGCGTTGCGAAGATATAAAACAACTGCAAAATTCGCTGCCAAGAACAAACCACTCAGCGGCGAGCAGGTTGTTGTACCAGGAATAGCAAAGCGCTTCTTAGTGCTTATGTCTCTTGTTGGCCAAGTAACCTCGATAATATCTAAAATTCTTCAACACCCACATCAATTGTTCCATGTCCTTCTCAAACCAATCAGATTTCGCAATCTTCAGCTCTTTCCATTCCTGTAGCACATGAGCCAGCCTAGTTTCCGCGCCATAATCATTGACGAGGTCTACACTCCAAAGCCCGTAAAAGCTCACATAGAACCTCGCTAGACTTGCCTAATCTAGGCCATCTTGTCCTGCGATCCGGACACCGCGATCCACCAGGCCCCAGGACTGTTTTACCTTTTACCAGCAAGCAGGGATTGCCAACTTGTATACAAACCCCGGATCTTCTCCATCTTCCAAACCCCGTTTCTTAATAGAGATACTAGTTTTGTTGTTCGCTAACATAGAGAATTAGCTAATGACTTAGAAACACCTGTCTAACGTACCATTAGCCTCACCCGCGCCACCACAATAAGACTTTGAACGGTCCTAAGTCGCTTAAGCTCCTTGATTTGCTTTAGTAGTATGGGAGGATCCACGAGAAAGGAAAGCCGTAGCTCTGTCCTCTTTATCAGAAAACTCTTCAGTGTCGCTTCCGCCTAATTTATTAGCAGAAGGCGAAGCGCGTGCGCCCGCTGTACTATCATAGATTCTCGACGAACCTTGTATTGGTTCGGAAAGAGGACGGGCTTCAAAAGGGCTTGCAAGTCTGCTCATCATAACTATGTCGGGCCTCTCGCAGAAGGCTGTAGCTGAAAGAGACTTGAAAATAGTACTTGAGTCTTGTCCAAGTCAGGTAGAGGAGAGTTATAGGAGGAGAAAGAGAGCTAAGTCTTCTAAATTTATAGGTCACTACTTAAGATCATCCATTACATCAACACCCGTAGCCGATCATCAGTCTCACACCACTTTCATCCACGCCGGCCGATTATGTCGCTGCCTATAGACCCAAACCTTACGGTTCCTCATATATAAGGTAATTTGTCGATCTTCAGCGCCTTCTCCTCCCTCAGCAGCAACTAGACAGATATTCTGTTGAGGGGTATCTTCTTAGACACCATATCTCCGAGCCTCAATCAGTTCAGGAAGTCTAGAAGAGCTCAGATTAGCGTAGACGGCAGTAGCTCACACAAGGGTCAATGTCACCCAAGCATGTTGGTAGTAGCAGGTCCGTAATAAGCTTAACATGTCG
The DNA here is from genome assembly GCA_028456235.1 of Ophiosphaerella narmari. Lineage (NCBI taxonomy): Eukaryota > Fungi > Ascomycota > Dothideomycetes > Pleosporales > Phaeosphaeriaceae > Ophiosphaerella > Ophiosphaerella narmari. Next base: position 69,795 of record JALNQA010000093.1, read on the forward strand.
TTTTAATTGAGCTTTCTAATCAGGCTAATACATATAGCACATATACGGTGGCAAAGTAGTCTAAGTAGCACAGGCACGCAAAAAGGGCCCGTTTGCGACACAACATTAGTTCCTAGGAAACACCCTGAAAGCATAAACAAATCTATAAAGAGTTAGGATAAGGTGTAGGAGAAGGCGATGAAACAGCTCAAAGTCATAACTAACGATCACATCTAATTTCTACATAAACCAAAAGGTAGGGGTAAAGTCATAAATCTTCTGCTTTTCATAAAATAGCTTGATTCCGCGGTGATCTTACGTTGCTAGAGCATCACGCATGCTTTAACGCCGTCAGATGGGCGTGTAATCGGAATATTAGCCAGATAAACCTAGTTAATCGTCGGACAAGCAGACCTTCCACTTTCAGAAGTCTACAGCGCAGTTGCAGAGCAGCCTTGAACCTATTTAAAGGCAGGCTGCCTTGGCTCCTACCTGTCTTGACTCTTATCAGTTCTTTTCCCGTTTACACACATGCTGCTTTCCCCACACCACGAAAGCTTTCACCCGCACCTTATGCAGCAAGCTATAACCATAAGGGAACTCCATGATGGAATTAAAAAGCTGGCACCTAAATTGGTTTTGAACATTTTCACCCACGTATTTCCCAAGGGTGTTTTTTTTTCAAGTGCAGGTGCAACTGCTGTAGACCTCCTCTCCAAATCCCCCCCAGATTCAAAAATTAATCACTACTACTGTCAAGGCGTACGGTCGCTTCGCACGGAATCGCGAAGCAGTCCACATTCTAGCTAAATTAGCCCCCTTTCTACCTTACGGTCGCCGGAGCCGTCTAATTGAAGATCCGCTAACGTGGTTTACAAGCGAGTCGCGCGCCCCACCAGCTCTGCGCACCTGTTTGAGCGTACAACTCAACAACGCAGTAGGGTAGCGTAGGTATATTGGTATATTAAGTTAGGCAGTATCTACTAAATCATTTTACACGTACGTGAGTTGTACCCAGTCTCTCTACACCTCTTACAGCGTGCGCGAGCCTAGCGACTCGAGCCTAAACGCCGCCTACTCTCGCGCTGTTCACGATCAATCTAGTAATCAGCCTCTAGTTAAGCAATTATATCCTCTCCCTGTCCCTTTGTCAAGACTCCTTTCTTCTAAATCTGCTTCTTTTTTCGTAATTTACGCTTACTAGCTGCCTCATTAACTCTCTCAAGACTAGAGATCTAATCGCGCATCAACTTAGCTTCTAGCATTATTCTATAAGCTCCCTTTTTAAGTTGATTGATTGCGTCAATAATTAATGCTGGCGATAAGCTCTTGTGCCGGCGTACGCGCTCACGTATAAGCGTTGACTGAGCCTCTAGCTCACGTACGTTACTTGGCGTGCAAGCTACCTAGGGAGCCTCTAGTAGAGCTAGAGTAGCTAGAGTAGGCGTACGGAGCTGTACATTAAGTCTTAAGATAACTACTTCTAGCTAAAGTAGAACAAGGCTAGTAGCTTAAAAAGCTAAGTAAATATTTACTCTTGTAAAGGCCTAGTTAAAGGCTGCGTAGAAGGCTAGTAGGAATTCAAGTTTAGTAATGTGATTGATATAGTTCTAGATTAGGCCCTCAACCTAATGGCTGTACGCCTTCTTTAATAGAGAGAAGCAGCTAACATCAAGAGGCTAAAGTAAGTAAGATAAGAGAGCTAGCATGCAGAGCGTATAGATGTTGTTCTCCTTGTAGATCTCGTTGAACTTAAGAGAGTAGTAGCTCCCGTAACTATTAAGTATAAGTAGCCTACGCGCACTAACTACTTGGTTCTTTGTATACTTATTGAAGTGCTTAAGCTAGTTAATAGCTAGCTTATCTGTCGTCTAGCTATTGTCGCTAATTCTAATAGCCTAGTCTCGTAGGATACAGTCTTCCTTGTACTAGGCGGAGAGGTAGTACTTAGCGGCGAAGATAAGGAATAGTAGGACTACCTAGCCAGCAGCGTTAATTGTAGTAATTGCCGTTACCCACTTACGATTGCCAGGCTAGATAGCCTTTAGCCTACCTCTCCTCTCTAACCCTGTTACAACGAGCTAGGTTGTAATCTTACCTATCATAAAGCTAGCCTCGTCGAAGTTGTAGACGTCCTTATTAGCTATCCTATACGTAGCTTAAACTAGCTACTTATAGTAGCTAGGTCCTTACATAAGGCTCGCTACCTATCGTATAGGCGATTAAAACGCGTCGTAAGACTGTCTGTACGCTTAACAAAGTTGCGCGCCTAGTAGATGCTAATAGGGCTGCCTCCACGCTAAGAGAGTAGCTTATTAGCTATCTCACGCACAGCAGCTAGAGTTGGGGCAAAACCACGAGAATCTAGATTGAGAATATAATTAACTATTATCTCCTCCTCTAGCTAGCTAAGCTTCCTTGAGTTGGGCTAGCAATCGCGTTGGGCGCGTCGTCTAGCGCGTCGATTACGTAACGTTAATTTAGGAACGTTGAAGGTAGTAGCAGCTAGCTTACTACCTTGAATTTGGCTAGAATTAATAGATAAGATAGCAAGCTGGATATCTGCTTTATTTGAAGGCAATTGACGCGCAGCGCGTAGAGCTATTATACGATAAGATGAGATAGGTGCGCAGAGTTAGTAGGGCGCGCGACTCGCTTGTAGGCGCAACTCGCTTGTAAACTACGTTACACGACAAAATTATTTCTCTTAATAGAGAAACAATTACGCCCATACTTAATGTTGTTGAGAGAGAGCAATTCACGAGAATTTATAAACAACTCCGCGACCATACTACTATTGGGGCCTTAGTAGGCGGCCGTTGTATTGTAGAGCGATTCACAGAAGAACAACGTCAATATCTATTTCGAAGGATCGCTCGAAGGACAAGAAAGATCTCTAACGATGTTGTCGTCCAACATCTCTTATCAAGCTTTGATCTTTGGGACGACAAGGTTCACTATTAGCTACGATGCGGTCTATCGCGGATCATTTGCCATGATTATGACAAGTACCCATACCAGGGCCGCTTCGTAGGGGAAAGCTTCTCAACAGCTTTGTAGGCTACCGAATTTAATAGCTACGTAATGATGCGCAAATTATAGCCCGAGTTGATAGAAGATGCTGCGACAATAAACGATAGCATTCGCGAACTCGCACAATCTTCTTCTAGGTCACAACCAGAACTTTTAGCTCACTTAAAAGAAGCCATTTGGTCGCCTTTGTATAATGGGACGGCAATACCCGTGATTTACAGGGTTCTAGCCCGAGAAACTTGGATGTCATCCAACATTCGAGAAGAGATATACCAATCACTCGCCGCCGTCCCGAGCTTACGAACATTCGATACCGTAAAGGAAATTTTGCGGCAAAGCTAGATCAGCCTTTATCTACTGAAAAAGGACTTTCCTACATAGGTTCCATACGCACCACAATTCTACGCTCTAAACATTTGATTACATTTTAATAAAGAACAAAAAGAAATAATACTTGAACAACTGCTCTTGGAAAAAGATTAGATCAACGGTTATAATGTTCCACAGTTTTTGACTTTTCTATGCAATTATAGTTGTTTATACCAGTATCAGCGAAAACGCATACTTGATTGTAAGGCCAGAACAATCATTTCTTGTCATTAGGAAGGCGATTTACTATAAACCGCTACCATTGAATTTACGGTAATACCAAAGCACTAGTTGTTATAAGACATGCAATAGACGACAATTTTTTATCTTGTCCAAGCACAGAGGGTGCCTATCTGTGTAGAGGAAGAACAATAGTGTAATATAATATCGGCCAAGTACCACTCAGTTCTTGCGGACGAACGTTGTCTAGTAACTAGAATCAGGCTGTCTAAATCGAAAGAGCTCCCCTAGGCCGTGCACCTCCCTTAGTTGCTTATCCAAAAGGCCTCCAAGTAACTTTCGCCTTAAGATATTCATTTTATAAAGAGTCTAAGCTGTTTTACGAGTAGCTCGTCTCGCGATACAGCAAAGGAGATCTATTTTTAAAAATGGCCAATCATTCTTAATTTAGTGAAATAGCCTAAGAATAGCTCACGAGCGGTCCCCAGACAAGATCCTAAGAATATTCGTTCTTAGAAAAGCATATAATTATAGGTCGTATCCGCAATCTAGATAAGTTATTCAAAATGTATATACCTATAGCCCTTCTTAGGATCGCGTTCTTTTCATCTTGCTTGCAACCCTAATTGCTTGTACAGCACTCTCACATCTTCATAGTCTCGAAATAGGATCACCTCACCGCCTTTTACCTCGCGTAGATAGAATTACTTCTAGATTTCTAGGCATATGCGATCATTTCAGCTTCGAGGCAGGTGTGTTCTACGCTTACTGCCCTAACGACCCCGGAGATGCAAGCCCCCCAAAGGATATTAGCGCAAGCGTGAATCTACATAGATGTACCGCAAATCGGAATAGGGCGATGGTGTACAAGGCTAAGTACGACAACGTTAGGACTTGGAACGTAGTGCTAATAGTATACAGTGGGCACGCGTTTCAGAACTGCGATCAGTGCCGCGTGACTGAATCCTCGCCTGCTGCAGAGTTAGTTTGTACTTGTGCAAGTGATTCGGGTACGAATATATCTTCAATAAAGCTCGCAGCAGACATAGATTTCGATCTAGGCAGAGTAAGCGCAGGGGTGGTCGCTACGTCTTCGGGAGAATTAGACGGCGTTTTGCATTAGGTAGAGAGGGAAGAGAGATTCCAAAATAAAACATTAAGTTCTACAGATTCATTCTTGCATATCTTTCACTACTTGCCACAAGAACAAGGAGTCACAGCTATAGGCAATCTAATTCTGTCAAATCCATGCGGTCATTTATCGTCAAGTAACCAGAAGGTGTGTTGGTGCTATGGGCAGGCACGGATCTCCGTAGCTTTGAGAAGATAGCCCAATAATCAGAAACGACTAATAAGTAGAAATAAATATAGCTATCTGTAAACCATTAATAAAGGGTTATAATAAAAAGCTAAGACGACGCCTAGATAGTCTATCAAGGAAATTCTACCAGTATAGAAAGCTAGATAGTGTAGAGTTAGCTATATTTGTGCGATTCCCAAAACGAGGCGATTTCTACTCTTATATATCAAACAGACATATGCTATAGCTTGACCGCTTGGATTTAATAGTATTTTCCCCGTCTTATGCTCTTAGGGCTTACTTTAATTAGGCAGACAGACCGCCTAAAACTAAAGCGAAAGTTCCCTAAAGATATAAAGAGAAAGATAGAGGGAGACCAATCGAAAATGAAGAGAGAAACGGTTGTAAACAGTGCTAATAAATTTCCAGTTCTACCTCAGATCCCTCTCTCTATACTAAGAGAGCGATATAAAGCAGAGTAGTTTTGTGATTATATCTAAGAATTAGTTCAAAGAAGATCTACTATCCTGTTGCTACTCATCTAAAGCTAGAACCATCGAACCTAGAGCTACATTCCACCCCGTGCATTCCACACCGCATAGATACTATGTAGAATAATAGAGACGCAAGACCTTATAGCGTCACCGACTTGGTGTAAGCTATTCTATGTCCCGAACTCATGCGGGATCTATTTAAACTTAGTTCTCCGTGCCTACTTGTTAGAGCACGATAATGCTACTAACCAATAATTCAAAGGCCTGCCAAGCTAACAGTATATCGATCCTACTTCAATGCAATGGGAGTCGCAGGCGTAGCATCGTTTTACGTAGTTAGGAACAGACTATAGTTGTAGGTAAGTATATAGGTACGGGTGTATGCCCAAGTAGAATTAAAGCTCCCCCGATTATTAGAAATCATCTCTCTTGAGACTTCAAGCTTGGAAAAGGAATTCTACTACCTCTCGCTAGATCATCTCTATATCACATGCCTATCTCTTCGAAGCCTACTTGGCGCGGATGTTGCCCACGATATGTTAGCGCAATCCTAATATGCCTAGTAGCCTCCTTTATCCGTTTGTGTCTCTTCTTACAGCAGTTTGCAACTCTGTCTAATCTATTTGCAGGCTCTATGGCGAGCAACAGTAGGCCTACGCTATTAGTTGAAGCCTATTATAGGTCTTTAGAATCGCGTATCGGGTACCAGGTACTACTCGGTAACACACGACACTGCGGACTATACGCAAAGGGACAACTACTACTATTCCCTATCTCTACGGCGCAGCGAGCCATAGAAGAGAGACTCTATACGACATTGCAGTTAGGGCCTAGTGCTCGTGTTCTTGATGCAGGCGCTAGATTAGGGTATGTTGCAATAGCTATGGCCAAGCATGGGTTGGCTGTGCAAGCTATCGACATTACGCCGCATTACCTTCTAGATGCCTAGAAGGGTGTTAAGAATCATAAACTAGAGGAGAAAGTTACTGTTAAGTACAGTGATTTCCATAATCTTAGTGCGCTACCCAAAGAATCATTTAATAGTATATATACTATAGAGTCCTTTGTACATGCTAACTATCCTGTTCAAGTACTTGAGAACTTTAAACGTTTGTTAAGGCCTGGTAGTGTCCTAGTTCTACATAAGGCTGATTTCAGTCGAGATACAACTAAACTTCAAGATATACTACGATTGTCACATTGCTAGAATACACTTTCAAAAGGTATAAAGAGCTCTTAGTTAGGGTAGGCTTTAAAGATATTTCTCCTAGGGGTTTTTATTACAGGGTGTAATCTTATAACTAAGGAGTAAATAATTTGTAGCCTAAACCTCTCTTATTTACAGCTTAGCTCGTTTATTATTAAGATTTAACTCCCATGCTCCGAGCTAGAGCTCGAGTTGTGTTATTGTGATAGGTTTAAGTCTTGGTATAATTCTAGAGGCGTTTCCTATTTCAAAAATCATATTAAATTCCCTCTCTTCTCCTCCCGCCTACAATAATTTAAATAGCTTCATAGTGTTTGGGTCAAATATTCCCAGCTACCTTGGCAACCTTAACTTACTTGCTAATAAACCGAACCTATCCCGTAATGTTTCTAAAAGCAAACTCTAGGGTGCTAGTAAAGGATGTACTATATTGTAGACTTAAGTTGCTCTGTCACCCTGTAGTGTGCTAATAATTGTCGCAATTCCGTTAGCAAGGCTGTCAACTAGAATCCAATCCAAGGGCTAAACATGCGTAGGCCAATATCTACTCCGTTGACAAGCCTTAATGATATAGAAGATCCATCCCTGTACTAGCTATGCACTCGTTGTTGTTAGGCCACCGGTCTGTCCTACGCGAATAATAGCTATATGTAGATTGGACTTAGTACTCGCATGCTAAGGGGTCATCTCAGCTCTACATTTGCTCTCTCCATAACCATGCACCATAGCACTAGTATAATCCTAGGCAACTCTTTCAGGTATGCGTGGCTAATCAGGGTGCTTTCGCGGCCATTACCCAATAGCACAGATCGAGGAGACAAAAGTAATACGAGGAGCTTTGAAGCTGGTGACCATGTTCTGGGGGGCTTCGAGTGAAGGCTTAAAACTTTTAATTGCTGACTCTAATTTGGGTTCCAGGCATCAAAAAGAACTTTATTAGCTTCCCTAACGAACTACTACACAAGTCCAAGGCCCACACTCTTTTCCGTGATACTAGCAACGACGAATTGCAGTCGTCGAAAGTCTAGGTCTTTACTCAAGATTTTTCTCAATAATTAACCTAGTCCGATCCTACCTATCAACGCTTCTATTCAAGCAGACAATTGTGGATTCGTCATCTTTTTAAAGTAGTGATGCGACGATATAGGGGCCAAGAAAACTAGTAGACCTAATTACCAAAATTTGAGGAGAACCTATAATTTAAAGGCGGGATGCTCATACATAATTGATGATTCACGCTGCTATATAGTTAGAGGATGCGTGGGGTGCCCGTGCGGCCAGGAGTCCTCTAAGTATTTTCAGAGACATGCGTTCGACGTATAGACCCCTTATTTCTAAGTTAGTATAGACTAAGGATAAGAAGATTGATTATTTTTTTATCGCACAGGCCCCTGGTTTCTAAGGTAGTTTTCAAAATAGTTGTTAATGCACGGGCCTTTCATTTCTGCTTCGGAAACAAGTAGCTTAGTAGTTAGATAAAGCCACGACTAGCGTTTTGCCGCACGAGCTACTACTACGGAGTGCTTAAGCCTAAATAATCTACGTACCAGTGCAAAGTATAAATCAGCTAGATGACGGAATACATGTTTTCATTACCTTGCCTCCTTCCCAACCTAGTCGAGAATTGCTGCGGTCCAAGGTATCCGTGCGGTGTCCTCAACAGCGTAAGTAGACCCTAAGATTAGAAAGTTATTTACCGATAGTACTTATTACAAAGTACACCGAAAAATACAAAGAACTCTTCTATTTAGCACGCACCCTCGCTATTACTACAAATACCTAGGATTTGTGTTTTCGTGACTTAAAAATCTAAACAAGAATATCTAAAGCCCGCCTTAGAGTGCATTGGCAATAACAGCAAAATTCTTGTGCATGTCTTCTCTAAAGGGGGTAACAACAAAGCATGCGAACTAGCTGAGTTGTACTACAACGTCACAAGGAAAAGGCTTCCCATCATGACATTGTGTTTCGACGGCATACCTAGCTCTTCCATATATAATACGAGAGGCAATAACAAACACAGATATACCCTCGCATTATGTTCAATGTTAAACTTATTATACTAGTATAACAAACGATCTTGCCGGGGTCTAGTGAGTGGTTTCCGGCTTTCTTGGCAGGCACTAAAGTATATATAAATCCCACCTAACAGAACCGTTCCAGCAGCATTCGACGATTAGCATTGAAACCATAGTCAATTTAACGTCTCTTAATATTCTCGCTGCTACTCTACTACCATCACCTATTCCCAACTTCTCCGCTCATCCCGGAAGCAAAACTCATCATATCCCTGCAGGCTTCAATAACACCCAGCAGTTTAACCCTAACAACATTGTTGCAATCGTCGGCGACAGTATTCATTTCCATTTCCTGCCAAAAAATCATAGTGTAGTGCAATCTTCGTTTAATCGGCCGTGCGAACCACTATCAAACGGCAATAGAGTTTTCTCGGGTTCCAACTTCGCTACCAGCCAGGGCGAAGCCCCATCCGTTTTCGTCTTCCTCGTCAAGAATTTGGACCCATTCTGGTATTATTGCAGCCAAACTATTGGGGATCATTGCAAGAACGGCATAAGCGGCGTCATCAACGAAGGAATGAATACGAACAAAACGCTAGCTAATTATAAGAAGTCAGCGTATAACACTATGAGGCAACCATCAGCAAATATCTAGGAGAGCCATAGAGGATGGATCAATCCAAATAAGCATTTGCAAGCCCATTTTTCCTCGTACTTTTTATAGCCAGAACTTCTAGAGGTCTGGACGAGAAACGATCATCCTGAGAACTATAGAAGAGCCTAGAAATGTACCCCAAAACAAATTTAGGTCTTGTTTCAGTCAATCTAAATTAAGCGCTAGCGGCAGATAAATATATAGATTACACATTATAAATACTTCCTTGCTAAGCTCTCGAATAGTTGCTAGCTGCCTTCATAATGCATACTGTTAGTCTTCTACTTCGAGGATACATCTTAGGCCTTGTATTGCCTATCTTTGCTATGCCGAAATTCCCGTCTATCTCTACTCGGGACCTGCCCAATCAACCAACGCCTTTCCCGCCCCAATCGCTAGAAACATGCCGGAATTTGCAGCTCGAGGACACTCTACTTTACGTTACATGTAGATCTGGGCCGGACGGGTCCCCAATAAACGCTAGCGTGGATCTGAATAGATACATAAAACATGAATTTGGGAATCTTGTAACGTGGTTTACAAGCGAGCCGCCATTACAAGCGAGCCGCCACCCCAACCAACTTTGCGCACCTCTTCAAGCGTAT